>JAAGNO010013798.1:3129-24213 GCA_033439905.1 Ceryle rudis | reverse complement strand
GCCGAGAGGTGTTAATGCCGCCCCCCCTTGGCAGCCGCCCCCCCCCACCCCACCCCTCTCCCGCCCCCCCAGCAGCTATAAGAGCGGCCAGCGCGGGCTGGGGGGAGCCACTGCGGCGGCTCCTCCTCGCTGGAAGCCCCGGCGCTTTTGGCTGCCCTTTGAAGTCGGAGAGGGAGAAGGAGGGAGGGAGCGTCTGGAGCCGCTGCTCCTGCTCCGCGCCACCGCTGCCGCCTCCGCTACCGCCCGGCCCCGGAGCATCCCCCTGCCTGGTCCCGCAGCCTCCAGGTACAGCCTGTCCTGTCCCGTCCCGGCCCCTCGCGGGGGTCGCGTCCCGTCGGACCCTTCCCCGAACCCCGGCAGCGCTGCCCGGCCCGGCTCTCCCGCCCCGGCATCGCCCGTCCCTCCGGGGACAGGTCTGCAGCCTGCCGGCGGGGCTGCCTCCGGTACCGGCTCCGCGATGCTTGTCGGCGACATCCCTTTCCCCCCGCCTCCCGCTTCTTTAATTTTTCTTCTATTTAACCACGCAGCTCTGACCGACTCTAGGATAAACTCGGAGCGAGCTCTGTTATTGGCTTTGAGTCAGAAGTGTCTGGAAGCCTTAATGAAAACCAAGTGTAAGGCAAGTCTGAGCCACCTGTCCCCGGGATCCCCA
The DNA here is from genome assembly GCA_033439905.1 of Ceryle rudis. Classification (NCBI taxonomy): domain Eukaryota; kingdom Metazoa; phylum Chordata; class Aves; order Coraciiformes; family Cerylidae; genus Ceryle; species Ceryle rudis. Next base: position 23,561 of record JAAGNO010013798.1, on the reverse strand, counting down.
GCCAAGCGCTCTGGGCTTCCATTAATCAATGGATCTGCCTCTTGGAAAGTGTCTTTTGCTTGCTGGACCTCTACCCTGGGGCGATCGCAAAGAGGAGTTGGGGACCTGGAAGCCCTCTGGTAATTTCTCTAAGCCAAATTCCAAAGCCGTGCTGGCATTGCCGGCAGTTCTGCGTTGCCAGAACTGCTACAAAAGCCCTTGCGAGAAGAAAAAAAGGGGTAGGAAAGAAGCTCTTTTATGTTGCAGGTCTGCGGTCCTGCCCCCTCTCCCCAGGAGCAGCACCTCTCCCACCTCCCTGCTTCCCAAAGATACTGGCCGGTACATTTCAAGGGAAATTAGCTTAGGGGAGAATATTTTTCTTTCTTTTTCTTACAGACATGAGCTGCTTTGATTGCCTGGAAGCATGATTTCCTGAAACCTGCTCCTTTCTGGCTCTTGCAGTGAGGTTCACAATAAAACGTATTGTGGTTTTGAGCTGGGTTTTATTTAAGAAAATGCCATTCTGGGTTACTCTCTTTCATGAGGCAGATGGAGAAAGAGATGAAAGGCTGACACTTGGGGTACTTCATTTCTGCTCTTTAATTGTGGGTGGTTTCTTTTCTATAGGAACAAGTTTCTTCCCTGGGAATCGGTGGGAATTAGAGTGGAACAAACGAAAAAAGGGAAAATAACGGCTGTTAATTGCAATTTTTTTTTTGTTCACGAAGCCTTTCATCTCATTCTTGTAGGAGCAGTTCTGTAAATGGGGATATTCAAATGCACTGCTTTTATAGATCCAGGGACACTTCTGGTTGCTCGCTGCATCTTGTGCAACGCTTGCTTTGGCATAAGCCACACTCTCTTCCAAGATAGGCTTGGACCCTCAGCTCACACTGGTGGTATCAGGTGCAGCTGCTGGGAACCAGTGCAAAGCTGTGATTTGGAAGATAGCAGCTGAGATGGGATGTGAACCTCTACTGTGTTAGTGCTTCCACTAATTAAATATAACTTCAGGATCAAGCCCTTGCAGTCCCTGGTGGTTGGTGTCACTTAGCTGACCGGGAGTGCTGAAGAAGACATGTGCTGTGCAACCCAGGCTGCAAAGCAGCCCCTGCTCTCGATGGGTGGTGGGGCTGGATGGGAGTTCTGCTTAGTATGGTGTTTTGTTGCTTTCTAGGATGAAGATATCTAAGTGGAGGTGGAGCAGCATCTCTATCAGTGCACGATCCCAGCTGAGAGGCACCCTGGCCCTTCTGCTTGTGGGCAACGTTGCCTTTGTGATAGCTCAGGTAAGAGTGTCACCTGGCTGGGGAGGTCTCTGGGCTTTAAAATGGTGCAGCACCTGGGATGGGTAACCCCTGGGACTTGCAGGACTGGTCTGTGCACGCAGCAGGTCTCCAACAAGCATGAGGACATATGACATGGCTTAGCTCTTTAGTCTGGGCTTAACCTGAGTTGTACCTTCTATGGCTAAGTGTGTGCACAGATCATTTCCAGGGCTGTGAAAGACCATGCCCGGCTCTTGGGTCAGCACTGTTTCTTCGGTCCCTGCAGCAGTCAGAGATTTCATTTGACTTTGTGGGGAATATTATCATCCCCTTCCCAGTAAACACAGTATTAATGGAATGCACCCAACCAGCAGGTGATTCTGGATGGAAAAATACATCCCTCTCCCCACAATGAGCAATAGCTGGGACCCCCAAGGAGGTTCTGTGCCCTTGTGAAAGGATGTGAACACCTTACTGAGCACTGATGTGCTGATGATGCTGCTGGTGGAGCAGATCCTTTGCCCTGCATGGTCACACTGCTGCCTGCAGTGGCTGAGGGGTGGGAGGTGGGGGTGTCAAGGACCTTCCTGAAGTGACAAACCTGTACTTGCAAAGGGAGCACATGGGTTCCTTCAGCCTCCCAGCATCTACTGGCACACTCCACTGCTGCAGAGTGGTTTTGCAATGGTTTGCTTCAGCTTTTGGTGAAGCTTTTGGCTGCAAGGGGGTCTTCAGCTCCCTGAATTCGCTGTGGAGCAAGAATCAGAGAGCACCAAAAGAGTTGGAGAGTTTTGAGTTGCCTGGGAGCTTGGTTTTGCCAAGTGAGCAAAACAATGAGCATTTCCTTTCCTGAGGAATCCCAAATATTGCCACTTCATTCCAATTTGTAATGAAAACACAATTGGAAAAAATGCAGGGTTTCTTGCAAGCTGGAGGTATTTAAAAGCCGTGTAGATGTGGTGCTGAGGGAGATGGTTTAGTGGTGGACTTGACAGTGCTAGATTAATGGTTGGATGCGATGCATGGACCTTGGATGGAGAAGAAAATGTGGTGTTCACTGAGGGCAGGCTGGTTGGGGTATGTCCTTGGTCCACCCACCCAGGCTCTGTGGTGGTGATGCTGACTGCTGCTTCTCTCCCTCGCCTGCCTGCTGCTTCAAGCAGGACCTGACACAGACCTCCAACAGCCTGGAGGAAGGGGCAGACGTCACTGCGTACTGGTGGGGCGAGTGGACCAAGTGGACAGCGTGCACCAGGACCTGCGGGGGAGGTGTCAAGTCGCAGGAGAGGCACTGCCTGCGGCAGAGGTACGGTACCCGCCTGCCAGGGTGTGGGCACCTCCAGTGAGCTGGAGGTAGACTTGATCCAGAAGGTCAGTGCTCAGTAGATAAGCACTGGTGAAAAGGTGTTGTCTGGCAAACGCTGCTTGTGCAGAAGGTAAGTGTGCCCTGAGCATGCTGCCAGGAGGATGCTCTGCCCTGGGCATCCCTGCTGGGAGGACCAGCGAAGCTATTCCAGTGCTGGCCCTGAGGTTCCCCCTCTGGGGATTAGTGCAGATGGGCAGCAGACCATCAGCCCCTTCTCAAGGGTCTGGGCATAGCAGTGAGGACACTGTTGGTGCAGGGTTGGTTGAGGACCTGCTGATCCCGGCTGCTCTGTGCATGGCTCTGTCCTCTCGGGCTGTGTGGCTGCCAAGAAGGCACCTTGCAAACCTTGTCCCCAGGCCCTCTTCCCTGTGATGCCTCCTAGGATGCTATAATAAGAATAGTTGATGCTGCAGGTAGCAGAGCCAGAGACCTTTGCTATCAACTCCAGTGAGACTGTGATAGATCTATCTCTGTGTTGCTCTGCTACATGGAGACCAGTCTTACAGAAGCCAGGGGCAAATATGTTCAAAAAAGAGATCATAAGGGTTTCTGATCCCTGTCTAACCATCATTTCTCTATTCAGAAGAAAGTCAGTGAGTGGGCTGGCTAATAAAACTTGCACTGGAACATCCAAAAGATACCAGCTCTGCAAAGTACAAGTAAGGATATCCTTTTTCTCATCGGGAACACTTGATGCAAAAAGTGGAAAGTCACGCTTGCTTTGTGCGATGGCTTCTCTGGGCCCCTTGGAGAGGGCCATTTGTCCTGTAGCTGCCACCCTTTTTCCCCTCCACGCAACTGGAGTTCCCTTCTTTGGTGCCAATCAACACTGTGTTGGGGCTTTGGGCCTTTTGCCTGCGCCGGGGGCTGTAAAACCCAGCGGGTGGTTCTTGCACCATGTCCCAGGGGGTTTCCCTTGGCTGTCCCTGCAGTGGGAGGAGGAGGATGTGGCTCTGGATGGGGCAGGCTCTGGAAATACTCCTTGCAGCCAGTCGAGATGTGCCAGAAACCTTTCCCATATTTTGTTTTCATCAGGATATTAATGTATCTCATTCTAGGAGTGCCCTGCGAACGGAAGGAGCTTTCGAGAGGAGCAGTGTTCATCATTTAACTCCCATGTGTATAACGGCAGAACGTATCAATGGAAACCTTTATATCCTGGTAACAAGACATTCTTTGTGTGTTTCATAATGCTTAGCCAAAATATTTTGATAGTTATGATGCTATAGCCTGCGGGAAGGCTCCTCCTCTGCTGTTTTAAAGTGATTTTTCAGACACAATCAGCTGTCTCCCAAGTTCAAAAGTGTGTTTTGCAGCTGCAGGGTAGCTTAAAAATAAAATAAACTCATGAATTTCTGCCTGTAGCCTGGGTTGGTCACAGCTCCTGAGGACCAGAGAGCTGAAAGGCTGGAGGAGGATGCGAGAGCATGGGGTGATGGACTGTGCTGGCAGGGAGTTGGGCTCACCCGAACAAGTGTCCTTTGAGCTACGGCCGTTACTGGCTGCGTGGCATTCCAGTGACATTTGCTCGCTCCTACACCCTTCATGTGCTCTGTCAAATGTCACCAAGATGCAGTCAGTCAGTTTGGTCATGTGGGGTGAGAAACCCAGAACTGCAGAAAGAACTTAGGAGTCAGAGACTGAGATTTTTCTAGGCACCTACCTCCCATTAAAATCAAGCACTAAACAAAAATTGTGGCCAGTTTTTAGAGCTATTGGGAACCCAGGACCCTCCTGAGGAGGAGGCTCCTGAATGCTGGTTGTTCAGATTTGTGGTGCCATTTGGTTGTCTATAAACATACATGGGCTCTAAGGCAACTTTCTTATTGTATGGGTCTCTGCACATACCTAGGAACAATTATGCTTCATGAAATTACTTGTTGCCTCTTTTTATGTGACAGAAGCCCCTGTCTCACCAGCCTTCTTGGCAGGGTCATCTTGGTAGAACTTGAGCTGAGGGAGGCTGGTTTAGCTATAGTTCCTTGGCTGCTTCTGTCCCTTTCTTATGGCAAGGTGACAATTTCTTTAAACATCTTTGCTCTTCAGGCTGATTCACCCAAATCATTACAGTGAATTGTTTTGTTTTTTAGCAGGCGTTCACGTGGCTCCTGGGGGATTTGCAGATAATGTTTTGACAGTGATGCTGCCTTGCTTGGGCGTGCAGGCCAGTGGGTATATGACCTCTCCCTTGTTGGTGGAGTTCAACTCTTAGCGTTGGGTTTCTGATGCAAATATGAATTTGTCATTTGCTTCTTGTGGATACTATAAAATGTGGGACTGCTGTGCCAGTGGATGCAGCCAGCTGCCTGCAGAAAGCAAAGGGTGAATTAAGCCTGATGTGGGTGAACATTTATGGAAAAGCTCTTATGTTTTAAGCTGCTGTGGTTTTGAACATAACCTTATTTGTATATGTAATTGTAGCACTGTCTATGTTAATTTAACTCGTGTATTAAATGTCGATATGTGACCGTGCTTATATTTTGTGTACGTACATCACTGCTGCAAGTCCTTGCACAGAACGGTGGCTGTTAGTGTATCAGTGCATCCCCTGGGCTGATGCTGGCAATACTGGTGGCATCATGGGGTGCATCGGCTCCTGGCTGTGCGACGGCTTGCAGCAGTGGGCTGTCACGCTGTCGGAAGCTCAATCTCCTGTCCAGCCCAAAGCACAAGAGATGGTAGCTTCTGAACTGCTGGCTGCTGTGCAAATGTGCTGTTGCTGCTGCTGTTTAGCTTGGCAGAGATTCATTGACATTGGTAGGATGGAAGTTATTGTGTTTCTGCTGTTTTGAATGTATTTTTATATCCTTTCCCCTTAGATGACTATGTTCACATTTCTAGCAAGCCCTGTGACCTCCATTGCACCACTGTGGATGGTCAGAGACAGTTAATGGTTCAGGCTCGGGATGGAACATCCTGCAAATACACTGATTTCCGAGGGGTTTGCGTGTCTGGAAAATGTGAGGTTGTTAAACATTATAGCAAAAATTCTTGTTAGTAGCATTCAGAAAACTACGATGGGTGCGACGTTTGCCTGACCCTCAACCCTCTATCTGTGCGTTCTGTAGCCCATTGGATGTGATGGCATTCTCTTCTCCACCCACACCTTGGATAAATGCGGAGTTTGCCAAGGAGATGGGAGCAGCTGCACTCATGTGACTGGCAGTTACCGGAAAGGAAATTCCCATCTTGGTAAGGCTTCCGGGGACCTTTTCCTTTATTTCTATGCTATTTTTTTTAAAAAAAGCACTTTTTTTTTTTTTTTTCCCCCTGGGTTAACTGCTTTCAGCTCTTACTGTTGGCCTCACTCCCCTTTTACTCCTGTATTCTATGTGTGCTAAAGCCACATTGTAGATTTGGGCAGGACAAACCCTCTTTAAAGAAAACCAGTAACTTTGCGTGGTGTGTGTCAGAAGCCTTGGGTCTCTGATGCTGAATGGTGCAAAAGGGTTATGCAAAAGGCTGGTGTCTATTTTAGGTGTCTTTCTCATGACCCAGTAAGACTAGAAATAAATGAGTTGTAATAACAGGAAGCAAAGATATTTTGAAAGACCAGGATTTCCAAAATTAGCGTGCTGTAAACCGACAGAACCTGCTTGTCCTAAATAAAGCAATCTGAATAACGATTAATGCTCTCTGAGGATCAGTTTAACATGGAGCAAGGCTCAGGAGCTTCATTGGCCTCTTAGGAGGATTTTCCCCTTTGCTTAGATGATGGAATGTCAGAGGAGAACCAGGTTGTGATCTCTTGCTGGGGTTTGGGAAGACTGGCTAGCACAGGGTTCAGTGATGAACAGGACAGCTTCTCTAGCTAACAAAGCCGTCCTCAGATGTCTTTTTTTAGAGCAGTTGAGATAAACATGGTATTTGTGCATGTGAGGATCACATCCTTTTCCCCTTTGGCTGTGTTTTTCCACCATAAACCAGGATGTGTAATGGAACACTGGAACAGGTTGCTCAGGGAGGTGGTAGAAGCCCCATCTTTGGAGACATTTAAGGTCAGGCTTGATGAGGCTCTGAGCAACCTGATCTAGTTGAGGATGTCCCTGCTTACTGGAGGGGGTTGGGGTGGACTAGATGACCTCTGGAGGTCCCTTCCAACCCTGGACATCCTCTGATTCCATGCATAGTTCACACATTTTTCTTTTCTGTTATTGATAAAGTCCTGTTGGCAGCCCAACAGTTACCAACATTAGGGTTGTTTTTAATCCTTAAAAATAACTCCCTTAAAAGTAACTCCTTAAAAATACTTTTGGACCACGGCCAGTTTGATTGCTATATTGCAGTATTGACTAAGGAGTGTTTCATTCAGCTTATTTGTTACAAAGTTCCTTTCGTTAATGTGTAGTTTCCCGTAGGCTACTCTCTGGTAACACACATTCCGGCTGGAGCGAGGGATATCCAGATAGTAGAACGGAAAAAATCTGCAGATGTTCTGGGTGTGTATAACCTCTCGGTACTCCCCTCGAATGTGTGCCTGTGCTAGTAATGCTTTTTCCAATGCGAAGCCGAGTGTTGTTTTATTGCGGACATGAGCTAAATCCAGAGTAGGTGTAAATCACAACTGTGCTGTCCAAGCCAGTGTGTTTCTCCTCTCTGCGGTCGGAGCACCTGGGCTGTCTGTATCTACACTTGGATTGCTTTAATGCCAAAGTTGTTGGTCAATATTATTGCTCCTTCAGTGTGGTGTGACCAACACCCTACTGCCAGATCACAGATAGCCAAATGACTTCACCTCTCTGGTGATCCCCTTGGGCCTTCTCCCGCTTGGGAAATGTGCAATGGCCACGTGACATCAGTGCCAAGGAGATGTGACCTAAGTGTTGGGGGCCACGCCACCCATCTCGCAATGGAGATGGCAGAGCTGCTCAGGAGGAGTGTGGAAAATCTGGACTTGCCCAAGAGAAGCACATTTGCTGCCACTGTGCTCTGCTGCCTCCTCATCCAGGAAGGCTGGACTGAAAAAGGCTTGGGTTAGTACAGCCCCATGGCTACTTCTGGATGACCTGTCTTGGGCCACTGCTGCATCAGGTGGCATCAGCTCAGTGCTCCTGAGTGGCAGCTCCTACTGTTTGCCAGCTGACAGTCTGCTTATGGTTTGCAGAGCTGTGATTATGAAACATTCATGCTGTGCTAGTGCCAAAAGGGTGAGAAGAGCTGTGGACTCTAGTGTAAGTCACATACCCAGGAGCCTGCAGTGTAGAGGGTAGCAGAACTCTGGGCACATAATCGCATGATACATTGGAAATAGATGGCAAATGCATTGTACTGTAGGGGAAACACTTGTTTTATTACTGACACACTAATAATTTTATCCTCTGGATGAACAAGCAGCAATATCACAAACCTCTGCCGTGTGATGGCACTGATTTTTATTTTTTTTCCCCCTCTCTCTCATTTGAAGCTGTGGCTGATGAAGCCGGGTACTATTTCTTCAATGGGAACTACAAAGTTGATAGTCCGAAGAACTTCAACATTGCAGGCACAGTGTTCAAGTACCGCAGGCCCATGGATGTCTATGAGACCGGCATAGAGTATATTGTAGCACAAGGACCAACAAACCAAGGGTTGAACATAATGGTGAGCTTTGACTCTTCGAGTTTGCAAGGCTAGGGGTGATGGGGAAGGGGAAAATCTCTGTTGGCTTGAGGAAGGGGTGGGCATGGGAGCAGAGTGCTGCTGTGGTTTCACAGCTTTGCTGGGCAGCTTGAGGAGGGGAGTGGGAGCAGTGACTGTGCCTGTTCCCTCGCACGAACCTATTTTATTTCCGTCAGCACTCTCTGACACAGGCAGGGCTGTGAATAATGAGTGTGGGCTCGGTAACCCCTCTCTCTGCAGGAAGGAGATGCCTCAGGCACAGTGGGGGGATTTTGCTTCAACTCCTTGGCATTTTTATCTGAGTTACCTGGCAGGAAAAGTAAAAATAAGAAATTGGGCCAGATAGCTTAAAGTGTGCAAAACTTAAGCCCTAACTCTTTCATGAAAGCAAACCATTGAAAACCAGGTATATGAAAAAAAGCAATTGAATTTTTTTCTGGGCAGCCACCCAGAGCCCACCTCCTGCCATCTTCCAGGTAGCCCCTGGCTCCTCAGGAAGGGGAAGGGATGGTTGGTTGGGTGCTTAGAAAGCAGTAGACTGGTAAGAGGTTGTAGTTCAACAGCTGTGAGCCCCCATCTCCAGTGGGGATGTAGTAGCTGAAGGGGGCGTGTGCATGCTCCTCATAAAGCCACAAAAAAAACGGTTTGCAAGCTATAGTCAGTAACTTCTAAAGTGGCTCTTCCAAGTCTCTGGTTGCTCAGTGGCAGAGGAGGAAGCATGGCCTGTGGCTCCCAGTCCCTGAGCTGGGGCTAATCCCCAGGGCAGCGCTGTCAAATAACCCTTGGAAAATTGTGCTCAGCACCGGTTGTAAGAAATTGGCAGTATGGTGGAAAGCAGATTGGAAATAGTGAGGTTAGATGCTCACCAACTCTTGGGTCCAAGATGAATCACAAGCTTTGCGTGCCATATATTCGCTGCATCCGCTAATAACTGAATTTGTTTGCTAGGTCTGGAATCAAAATGGCAAGAATCCATCCATCACATTTGAATACACCCTCCTGAGGAAGCCACACTCAAAAAACCTGCAGCCCATCTACTACACCTTCTCTGAGTCAGATAGTGAAGAAAGCAGAGAGTTCGATGGAGACGTGCCATTGGGTTTTATCCAGCACAATGCAACCTATTTTGGGAAAATCTCCAGGGAAAGGATAGACTTGGAGAACCAGGTGTTTGGAAGGCAGGACACGGAGGAAGAGTTAAACTTGAGCAAAGGTCAGGAAACCAATGAGGTCTATGAAAGAGCAGAAACAATTGACTGTGAGCCAAAACTGAAGGGCAAACAACCCCAAGGTAAGGAGGAGACTTGGGCCTCACCGTTCTGCTTCTCAGAGCTCTTGTTGAGAAACGCTCTGTTTCTACCTCTGGTGATTCTGCTGGTTTGTTTTTTGGAAACCTTGGAAAGTTCTTTAAAACATCTCTGCTCATAAATCCTCTTTGCCCTTCAGGTTCTGGTTTCTGGTGGGTGGGGGGTGGCCATGGGTAAGGTGTCCCTGCTGGTGCCCTGCCATGCTTTGCCTCATGCCAAGGACAGGAGGGAGCCCTGGGTGCACTAAGCTCCCTGTTATGTCTTCTGTCACCTCCCACCTCTCCACAGCCCCCAGCAATCTCTTTACCACACCAATCCCTTGGGCATCCCACCACCAAACTGTCTTGAGTGCTTCCACAGCATGGCTGCATGGGCTCTGGGGCCAGGAGAGCATCTTCCTTTCTGACCTCTGCTACTGCTTGGGGCAGTGCTGGCAGGTGCTGAGCATTTCTCTGGCCATGCAATAGCAGGATGAGACCCACTGAGCTGCACACCCTTCCCAAAGGGGTACAACCCCATGAGATTCCCCTTCCCCAAGACCCCAACTCCTGCCTCTAGCCTCCGCTCAGGCTCCAGCGTGCCTCTGCTGCTCTGGGCTGCTTTCACCTCCCAGCCTGAATGCATTTTGTGGTTGTCACTGTTGTTTCCCCCTGTTGGCTCCAATCTAGATTCAAACGTAACCAGGTCTACTTACCAGACAGACCATGACGACAGAGACCTCGACCCCAGGTTCACCTCCAGGGAATTCCTTTTGGAGAATGCCATCACGGACAAGCTGCTGGACAAGACCTCAGACTCTAAGGAGCTGATGCTCAACATGACCATGAACAGCATCTTTGCCCAGGGAGACCCAATCAACACTGTGGGGTCACACATTGACAGCCTCTATGCTGACTATGAGGACACTGATGGTGTTGTGACCTACACCGTTAACAGCACTTACATGGAGCTCAGCAATGGCAAAGCCAACAACACATCTGCAGAGACACCGTTTTCAAATGCTACTGTCACCATGACCAGCCCTCAAGGGAACAGAACCCACAAAGCAAGGTAGGAGACGTGTCTTTAATTATAGTAAATCCTATTTATTGCCGATTTTGACTCATAATAGCCCTGTACTCAATGCAGACCCCATTGCATAGATTTTAGCTGCTTTAGAAGCCAGAAGGTAAGTGGGGGTAGGACGATGTATGTGAAAGCTGTCTGGTGGGGGTTAATTGGGAAGGAAGGCCCTGAGGTTTGAGAGCAGAATGTCAAGAGAGTATTTAAACAAGAGGAAAACTCACTGCCCTCCTTAGTGGAGAGGTTGGCAAGTCCATGCTGATAGCTGTCAGCTTGTGCATTGCTCTCAGCCTGTCATAGCCTGTCATCAGAGCCATGACCATAATGAAGCCTCTTCCTTTAGCCTTCTCTTGACATCCTGCTCTGATTCCCCAGGCCCCTTTCTCTGAGTTCTGATGCAGCAGAAGTTGGTCCTGGCCCCTTTTTACCCACCCTGTTGACTGCCACCCACGATCCTCTTCACTTGCGCTGGCAGGGACATGCTTCCAGCAGCTCCCAGGCATAGTCCTGCCTGCTTAACCTGCTGCTGGAGAGGCAGAGCAGGACAACAGGAGCTCCTCTGGAGGGCCTGCACAAACAGCCTGGGTTTGCTGCCTTGGCAGATGCAGTGCCATTAGTCTCTGCTTTGACAAGAGTAGCAAAAGCTCTCAAGTGGCACCTTGCTGATTGGTACTAGGACCATGACTTCTAAAGGCTGGTTTGGAGCTGGTAGTGTTATAAAATGCGGTAGGAAGGTTATAAAAAAGCTTAATCCGTCTTTAGCGGCAGAGTTTGTTCAGGCAAGGGTGGGCTGGGTGAAAGGGAGTCTCAAGCCAGTGACTGTCCATAAGTCGGTGTCTAGGGCCTTCTGAGGTGCCCTGGGGCTGTCTGATGAGCAGCCTTTATTCCCAGCCTGTGGGAGCTCATTCCCAGTGTGGGCACACAGGGACTGAGTTGGGGCCATAGGCGCAGAGCAGCGATTAGCCCTCCTTCATGTGTAGCCACACATTAGAGCACTCGCTGGAGAGCTAGAGTTGAAATCAGGGCCTTGGGAGTCACCCAGGTCCCAGACCCAAAGCTGTAGGTCCTGCTGTGCACCCCCATGGCACCCAACACTGCCCTGTGGGTCTCCTGGCACTGCTGTTGTGACTCTTCTGTCTCCCAGTCTTCACCACCAGTAAAACATGGGTTATGATGCTGAGCTTCAGAAGATGTAGAACACGGAGCAGATGCTCTCTGGTTGTAGTTACATTTATTTACCCAGAACTTATACCAGCTTATGCTAAAGAAACTTATGCTAAAGAAAATGTCTATGCAGCCAAATGTATCAACAAACTTCTTTAATGATAAGAACAGTAAAATGTTGCCAAGGGCTTGAGTCTATCATGTCTTCTCATGGCTTGGCTTGGAACCTCTGCCTTCAGCTGCCAAAGCAAGCATTTCATTAGCCCTCCCAGGGATGAGGCCAACGTGTCTGATCCCCTGCTGTACCTTGCTGTGGGGGTGAGGCGGGGCTTGCTTGGCCCTTGGGGCTCCCCTGGTCCCTAGTGCACTCCTGGGTGGCCTTGACTGGCACCCTGTACCCCAAACCTCTCTCCCAGTCACTGTTAAATAGGGTTAGTGCTTTCCTAGCTCCTGGGAATACCAGGGACATTTCCATGCTTTAAATTCCAGAGCAGCTTGACTGTTACAGGACAATCACTAAAGTCTGTCAGTGGCTTCAGGGCAGTTTTTGTGGTGCTAAAAAGCTCCTTGTACTACCCTTGTCTGTCCATCTAACGATGATACAGGGCAGGGATTTAAACCACTTCAGGAAGGATTCTCAGCATTGCCAGGTTCTCCTCCCTCATTCTTCCCTTGGTTTTGTTACACCATCTTTCCTCTTCTTCCCTGCCCAGTGTCTCTAGAATAAAATATGAACTTTTCAGATCTAAATGTTAATATCCAAAAGTTTTGCTCTAGCCAAGAGGTTGTATAGCTGGGGCTATAACCTGGGCTGAGAGATGCTCAGCTCCTTGCTGGCTGTATAGAATCATTTAGGTTAGAAAGGGCCTTTAAGATCCAGTCCAACTGCATCCCTTGCTGTGGTGGGGGGTTGAGAGGCCAGTGGAGGCAGATGTGGGGCAGCTCGGCTGCAGGCAACATGCTGTTTGGAGGTATGCCATTTTAGATTAAAAGTTAAATTAGAGAAAGGAATTTAAAAAGGCAACAAAGCAGCTTATGCCTCATGGTAAGAGGCGTCACCCACTGCATGGAGGCATCGCTCTCCCCCCGGCAGTTCAGAAAGTCCCATAATGTCATTGACCATTAAAGCATGGGCAGCTGCGGGCACTTGTGGAGGAGGGAGAGATGGGCATGTCTGCAGGGGTCCAGCTGTTCTGCCAGCACTGAAGAGGTGGCTGATCCTCCCTTCTAGGGGATGGGACAGAAGGGACTGTGTTGGGACAACCTGCTTGTGCCCAGGCCTTCAGTGCTTCATCCAGCGTTTTATTTATTATCATAGAATAGCAGGTTGGAAATGACCTCAGGGATCATCTGGTCCAACCTTTCCTGGCAAAAGCCTCAAGCCCAGTTGCAGTTGTAATGTTACTCACTAATCTGTATCTCCTGGGTCAGAATGACTGGTGAGGAGCCCCAGTGCCACTCACTGAGGCCAGGGTTAAAGCTCCTGTTGGCACCCAACCCAGCAGGACCCATAAGGACAGTGGGATGTGGTTTTGGGGTTGGTGTGTCATGGGCAGGGTGCTGGAGCACGAGGCATGTGAAGAGCATTGGGGATTGGACTGGTCCTTGCAGGAGGAAGGAAGGTGGAAGAGGCAGCCAGAAGATGCACTGAAGGTGATGGGGCACAAGGGAAACCTTGTGCCCTGGGTGAGGGGCAGGGTGGAGCATCTCCAGCCTTAGAAAGGAGTAAAACCAGACTCTGCAGGGCCCCAGGGGACCCAATCTCTTACTGGTGTCAGCCTAGTTCTGGGCAGGAGTTTCAGCTTGAGACCTCCAAAGTCCTTTCCAGGCTCAGTTTGGGATGGACAGTGGCTTTTTGCTCATTCCCCCTCCCTGTTAATGGAGAAGAGAGGGAAGATCATCTCTTTGCAGACTGTAACCAGGCAGGACAGTGTTGATTAGAGGTGGGACATTTTATTTCTTTCTAAACTGTTGCAGTTCTTAGTGTGGATGGAGTTACTCAGTTATAGGAAGGAGCACCTTGCCCTAGTGTGGGGTGTTCTAGCTCCATTCTGGGAACAAGCTCTGCTGGGACCAGGATGGGTGGGTGGCTCTCGTGCCATGGCAGGGATGCAGTGCTGCTTTTCCTCTCTTGGAGCAGTTAAAACCTTTCTGTGGTGTGCCAGGGTAGATCCAGGCACCCTTCATCCCATGCTGTGGTACATGGGCAGGGCTGGCCCTGCAAAAGGAACCACGAGTTTCCCACTTTGATTAAACGTAAAAGTTAAAATAAGACACAGGAATGTGAGCCCAGGGACTCGGGCTGTGGGGCTGTGGTGTTTGAGTGCACTCGTTAGGATTCTTCTTCTGCTATGGGGACTGTTTTGAGAAGATGGGCAGCCCAGACCTCGGCTAGGGGTGAGGGACGGGTGCTAATTTTTGGTGCTGTTGCTTGCTTGAAAAGCAAGAAGCAAAGCTTATAATAAAGAGATAAAAATCAAAGACGAGAGAAAAGCCCACCAGCCTTGTGGGACAACGTGCTGCTCTTTGCACCCAGAGAACAAAATGTCAGTTTTGTCTTTGCTTGAAATGGCAAGAGAGCTAAATGCTGCCCTATGACCAATGGTCTGGTTTATCTGGGAAGACCTTGTCCGTGCAACCTCATTGCGTATAGAAGAAGCTCTTCATTTAGGATCAGATACATTAAAGGGACACTGTTGAAAGATTCTTCTGTCCTCAGATCTGGTATAAAGCTTATTTTGAAGATTACTTTACCCTTTCAAGGGAGAGGAGTTGCAGTCACGGGATAACTTGGTGTTTACTTTGGTGCCTCAGGGAGCAGGGTATGGACCAGAGGATCTAGATAATACTCCACTTTCCAGGCAAATTTAAGTACAAAAAGCAGATGTTGACAATGTTTTAATGGATCTCCCTGAAAACCATCATCTTGGCTGGGTGGCAGCAGGCAGCATACCCATGGCACCCGGGGCTGAGCTGGGATCAGGGGCTGATGTGGGTCCCCAGGCAGAGCTGCTTTGGCAAGATAAACCACTATTTATAGGGAGCGGAGGTTGTTATTTTTCCACAAGAAAAAAAATAGTCGCATTCATTTCGGTTCCGTTTCAAACACAGGAAGCAACCGTTTGCCAAACTGACAGAGGCAAAATCGAGAGGGGAAAATGAGATTGTTGTTGTTTCTAATGCTTCCGGAGGCTCAGTGCTGGCGGTGGAAGGCGGGTGGGTCTGAAAGGAAACGGCTGGATTCTCAACAGTGTCCTTTGAAAGGTTGATTTGATAGGCCGGACCTGAACTTTTTCTTACGAACAACTAAATAAGGCAATTTCAGAGCTTCTGCTGCCTAGAAATCATACGAGCTGCATATCTCGCCAGGCCAGAGACAACTGGAGGTCAGGAGACAACCTTGTACGCTATTTCAAGTGTAGCTGTGTCAAGGGTTTGAACAAAGGTATGAGAACAGAATTGAAGCCTTTTGTTGTAAAGGTGCAGTATCCCTGGCGTGCTACATCCTCACAGCACGTAGGATGCGCTGAGCTGGGAGAAGCTGATATTCTTGGTTTGACAACCGCTTTCTCATACACCAGGCTGACTCCGTTACTCCTTTTCCCCCCTGATGGCAATTAATGTGTCTGAATGCAGCGTGGATATGAGAGATACAAAATTTACCTACCTAAAATTAAACCAGAATACACCAAACCAAAACCAGAGTGGCAAAAGCAGCGGGTAGGCACATGGCATGCCTTGGGGTTTTAAAAGCAAAGTGTGCTTTGAGAAGCGAGTTTATCAACTCCCGTGGCACGTGTTGGCTTCTGGAAGGAGTGAGCCGCTGAGATTGGAGCAGCCGAAAGCTCTGCCGCGTTGAGCAGCACGAGCTGGCGTGCCCAGCCCTGGAGATGCAGGGGAGGAGATACTGCACCTTTTAGTCACTGTATGCCCAGGGCCAGGTGTATTTGAGCAGAAAAATGCAAACTTTTGTTAAATTCTGAACTGTTTCTACTTGTGGGTATTTTTATCCCATTCTCTCTATTTCTAGACAGTGGAAGCTCTGCCTCTAACCGGGCTGGGGATTCTACTTGGGGCTCAGGACAGGTATGTTGTGAAACAAAACAAACCAATTAAAACAAACAAACCCCCCAAAAAAATGAGAAAAAAAAAAAAAAAACCAAACCAAACCCAACTGCCAAACAAAGCAAATCCCCTCCCAAACCCGAACCCAACCGAACTGCAGACTGCTGGCAGATGTGTGTGTCTGACGTGGCCTATCACCGCTCGCCTTGTAAATGCCTTTTTTTTTGTTTGTTTGTTTTGTTTCTTTTTTTTTTCTTTTCTTTCTTTTTTTTTTTTTTCTTTGCTTATCGCTAGAAACAGATTGAAGTTGTTAAGAAAGGGCCAAGGTGTGAGTGCTGCTGACATGTACAGGTGGAAGCTTTCCTCCCATGAACCCTGCAGCTCTACATGTACCACAGGTAGTTATAAGAAGCAGCCAAATTCTGCACAGACGCTGAAATCACCTGGTGTGTGAGTCACTTTTATGTCTGTTAGGGATGGGAAGGACCTGGTGCTGTGTAGGGGATCTCGTGATCTCTGGAGCTGGCTTAGCACAACCCTAAATCTGCTCTGCCTGGGTGCAAAGGCCAGGGAGAGGAGTTGGGGGCTGAGAGCCTGCAAAGCCCACTGACCTTGCAGGTGTATTGGGGAGCAGGCTTTGGTGCCCAGCATATCCATCATCCTGCAAAACACCCTCCCTTCAGGGAGCTCTGAACGTTGTCTTAGCTTCCCAGCCCAGCAGGGATGTGCTGGGGCTTGACAGGATCCCCAGACGTGTGCTGAGTCTCAGCATATGGCCTCCTTTTTTTTTTGCCTTCCTCCTCTTTTTGATCTCCCCATTCAGAGGGGTTTGAAAAGCTCAGCTGCTTCCCCGAAGAGTGAAATTTTGAAGATTGTTCAGCTCTGGCAGGAAACAAAATAGCATTTGGCTTTTTGATTTTTGTTTTGTTTCTCCCACTCCTTCTACCTTGGAGCCTGATCTCGGCTGCGAGGGTGTCAATCTGGAACAGCGATGCAGATGCCAGGGATATCAAAACTGAGCCTGTATTCTTTTTGCATAAGTTCCCCCTTTTTGCCCCATGAAAAGCTTCAAGCCACCTGCTCTCTCCTCCTTTACCCCTTGGTTAGGGGGTCCTGGCCCCTGCGAGCCCATCACTTGTGACAAAGCCTGTGTGTGGGTCGTGTGCTCGCCTGCACCGTCCCTGAAATAATCCAGACCCCGCGGTGCTTCTGAAATTAGAAAGAAGGAAAAAAGTAGGAGAGAGGAGATTGCAATCTAAAGAACATCTCTTAAAAGAGCAAATGCAAGGGTTTTATTTTTTTAAGCATTTGTTCTTGTCCAGCAGACATGTGCCTGCAATGTGCCGGCAGCGGGAGCTTCACAAGCTGTCCCTTCCCCCAGAATCTTATCAGCCACATGTTCTGGGACATTTTTCATTTCTTTGATTCCTTCTGAACAAATTTCCCCCTTGACCAGGCCAGGCTGCTCTGCCCTGGTTTGCAGATAGCAGAGAGAGGTTTTATTTAAATTTCTCCTTTCTCATTGCCTTTTCTTAATGATATATCGCAGAGAAGCATTACCACGTCAAGAGCTGTAGAGCTTTTTTTTTAGTTTCATGTAAACCATATGTTCCTGAGAGCTGCAATTCTTGTTACCTGTAGCCAGAGCAGCCTCCTGGTCCCCAGCCAGGTCCCAGAATGGACTTCACAACATTTACTCTGGCACGACGGGCTGCGGGGGAAAGGTCTGGGTCTGACGACACTGGCTGCTTGTGCTTTCCATGGGAGAGCAGGAGGGGCAGGTGCCTTTTTGCAAGGTCCCTGGGAGCCCTTCCTTGGCCCAGAGTGCTGGGTGAACATGGAGAGCACCTGGGCACAAATGGGGTGCAATGTGTGTAGAGATAGCGGGTGGATGGAGTGGGTCGGGTACTGTTTTCTGTGGCTTCCACCCCCAAGCCCTCGCTGATGGCTGTGAGGCAGCGCTGCCGAGTAGACTCATTGCCCTGAGCATTTCCTATAAAAGTGTGTTAGTCATCTATTGATCTTGGTGGCAAGCCCTGGCAGGGGTGGCCATGCCCGCCTTTGAAGCTGGCCAAACTCAACTGCACTACCCATGCTGGCTGGGTGGCCACTGTGGTTCTCCCCTCCCAGCAGCATCCACCCCACGGGCCAGAAAGTCCAACTCGCTGCTTTTCTATGGGGAGGAAGTTTTGGAAAATGCAGCTCAAAAGGAAAATAGAAAGAGGAAAAAAAAAAAGAGTTTGGATGTCAAAATCACCAAGCGTCCTCTGTTGTGTGTGTGTATTCTCTTTGAAACTAGGAGTGATGTCCACATATGCGATGTGTGTTCGCTATGATGGGATCGAAGTGGATGATACGTACTGTGATGCCATGACCCGTCCCGAGCCCATCCATGAGTTCTGTGCTGGGAGAGAGTGCCAGCCAAGGTACCACCTCACCAGGGCACTCCTGGGGGGCTCCGTGCTTGCTCTGCCGTGGATGTGTTTGGGGGAGGGGGTCGGTGTGGATTTGTGGGGAGGGCAGCAGGGATGGCCTGTAGCATCCGCGTCCCTCCTCCCCTAGGTTCATCTGCCCGGGATGTAGCAAGACTTTCCTCCCGAGTGCTTTAGCTCAAGCTGCCAGGTTAAAATTCCTGTAAATCCTGATAGAATTTGCACCTGGAGCTCCCACCTAGTTTGGCTTTGAACAATATGGGCAATATCCTGCCCTGGCCAGAGCGTGGAGGAACGTATGTCTGAGTTAGGTGGAGATGCTGGGCTTGGAAACTGTTCCATGGATCCATCCCTCCCATCCCTTCAGCATCCTAAACACTGCTGAGCTTTGCTTCTAGCCGGGCAAGAGCTGGTGCAGAGGACAGCCCATGCTGGAAGTCCTTCAGAAGCTTTCCCTTCTGATGTGGCTCTTTATCAGCAAAGCGTGACTGCCATCCAGAGCCAGGCTGTGCGGCTTGGGGCAGGTCTGTGGAGGTTTTGGAACATGTGCTTGTTGGAAGACTTGCAAGGAACAGCAGCTATGGGCAGGACAGACAGGAGGAGGGCTGTCACGATGTCGGACTAGGGACAAGGCAAAGGGAGAAGTAAAGCTGCCTGGTACATGCCTTTGTCACTTGCAAAGCAAGACTAGAGTGATGCCAATATCTGGTGCCTGAAGTGTTGCTTGCTTTGCTTTCACCTCGGGTAATTGTGAAGGAGGATGGGGAGGCAAGCAAGTGCCCTTTGCAGTGTAAGCTCTCATTAAATGTTGCCCCTTAAGGCTGAAAAGCTGCAGTTGAGGCAAGAAAAGTGTGGAGAAGTGGATGGTCCTACTGCTGGGAACATACCTGCCCTGTAGACAGCATGGGGACTTTAATCTCTGTTTGCTTTAACTTTGTAATTT
Source organism: Ceryle rudis (assembly GCA_033439905.1). Classification (NCBI taxonomy): domain Eukaryota; kingdom Metazoa; phylum Chordata; class Aves; order Coraciiformes; family Cerylidae; genus Ceryle; species Ceryle rudis. The sequence continues at coordinate 4,377 of JAAGNO010013798.1, read as the reverse complement.
TTTTAGCACAGGCATTAGGGCTCTTTTCATGCTTAGATTATCCCACTGATCTTTTATAAAGCCGTCCCTCTTTATAGCCGTGTTGTTCCAGCTCCATGGGCTTGCACTGTAAGAGAGAAGAGCTGCTCTGTGATTTACTGGAGATTGCAGCTCGGTGGTGGGGAAAGCAGGGAGCTGCCAGGAGCTCAAACAGGGCAGCTGAGCACATCCACTAGTGCTTAGAGAGGCAGGATGCTGCCTGGGCTGGCAATGCCTTTCCAACAGAAAGGACTAAGAATTTTGCCTGATCTGGATGGGAAAGACCTTGGTTTTATCTCCCTTCTGAATTTAGGTGGTACCTCTAAACATGTAACATCTCCCTACGGCTGCTTGCTGTGCCTGGGGCCCCACGCAGGGTGTGAGACTGGTGTGCAGCTGGGGATGGGGTTTCCTGCTCAGAGAGTGGCAGCAGCGGGTGGCACTAGAATGTGGATTCTGATTCATTTAGATTTTCACAATTCTAGCTTATTCTTCAATTCAGAATTGCTCTAATGTTACTGTACCATAAAAATCTTGACGTCTGATGTCTTTTCCCTTGGTTTACAAGTTGCTCCCCTGTTGTAATGTCAAGACAGTAGTGGCAGGGGACAGTATGAGGCAGGCAGCATCTCAAAGCTTTAGACTGATGGAGGTACAGAAATGTGTGTCCCATCAGGGCTCACACAGCTTTGTGTGACATTATTGCTGGGATTTGCAGGGTGATGGATGGTTGGGTCCTCTCTGTGCTTTAGCTGATGAGGAAAAAAAAAGAGAGGTCAAATGTGGGCAAAAAGCACAGCAGAGAAATGTGCTGGCACACACAGGGTCACAGCTGGGCAGCGTGCAGTCCCTGGGTGACAAAACAGTCTGTGCCTCACTGTGCCGGTGCCTCCTTCCTCTCAGCAGTCTGGTTTCAGCATCCAGCGCTGTGAGCTTGGGTCTGCTGAGTGAAACTACCGTATATGAATAGATCCTTCCCATGGGAAAAGCTCTTGTGTGCTGACAGCCAGACCATGGCTCATCCTTGTTGCAGCCATCTCCATCCAGACGAGAGCGGGGAGGGTTTTCCTGTGGGATGCTCCAGCCCCAGTCCAGCCGTGCCCAGCGCGATGGCCTCTCTTCTCCCCGCAGGTGGGAGACGAGCAGCTGGAGCGAGTGCTCCCGTACCTGCGGGGAGGGCTACCAGTTCCGCATCGTCCGCTGCTGGAAGATGATCTCTCCCGGGTTCGA
>JAAGNO010013797.1:12523-40404 GCA_033439905.1 Ceryle rudis | reverse complement strand
GAGGGGTACAAATGAGCTTACCTGATTATGGTGCTCTCTCCTGCAGGGCAGGAGCACGAGTGCTCAGCTGGCTGGCACAGGGCTTTGAGAGGATGGTTCCACAGCCAGAGATGCTGAAGAAGCTGGAGGTGAGCACTGCCTGGCTGAGGGAGAGTGGGGGGCTGCTGGGAAGAGGTGATAGCAGTGCAGGCTCCCTGTACTTGTCCTCTCAGGCTTCATCTGAGACTCTGGGGAGGAAAACCCCAGGGGAAATTCATCAGAATAAAGGACACACCCCATGCAAAGGTGCCATCACTGTGCTCCCCAGCCTGGCTGCACACTGTGGGGACCCTCCCTTTGGGACTTGCTGGTCCAGCAATGCCAGGGTCTGGACTTAATGGTCCTTGTCAGTGAAATGGGGCTGAAACTGCAGTGGAGGGTGTGTGGGGTTATGCACATGGGTCCCCTTGGGGTGGGGAATGTGCCTGCTCAGAGTGATGTGGGGCCACAGATGGTGGTTTGCCATGTCCCTCTGCAGATGGAGCCGAAGGAGCAGATACACGAAGTCATGGTGGGAGGTGAGTGATCCCCCTTCCCTGGGTGGCCCTTTCAGAGGGGACACTGCATTGGACAACTAAGGTGCAGGCAGGCACCAGTGCTGGGGCTGCCCTCTGTCCCTATACCCTGGGGTACCAGTTGTGCCAAGAGGGGTGCGCACACCAGGTCCTGGTGTTACAGCACTGCCCCTACACCACATCATGCCCTTGTTCACAGGGGAGAGGCTGCCAGGGAGGTCCCTCAAGCCTGTCTCTCCGTGGGAGATGACCCTTCCTCTCTTGCTCCCCTTCCCCAGCAATCTATAAGATGACTGTCACATTGCCTATCCCTCTTCTCCTTCCAAATAAACCTGAGCAGGCACAAAAGGGATTAAAACCGAGTCAAAGCCAAAAAGTAGCATTCCAGCCACCCAGAGCACCCTGGTAGCAGCAGAGCAGGCAGTGGCCGAGGGGCAGCCTGAGACAGTGGCCACCCTCAACCGTCCGTCCCTGGCTGCGGATGGCAGCAGGTAATTATGGCAGCAGCTTCTACATGGGTACCATGGCCAGAGGGAGGGCTGCTGTGGGAGCAAAGGTTCTGGCAGCCACATCTAACAGTGGTTTCTGGCCACCAGGATGTTTGCGTGGTTTGTCCAGGGGCTGGAGAAGGTGATGCCACAGCCGGTGAACAGGGAGAAGCAGAATGCACAGGTATGCTGACTGTGGATAGGCAAAGAGTGCATGAACACCATGGCGCTGGTGGGGAGGGTGTCCTCTGCTATGCAGATGTCACCGGATTAGTGCTGGGACCTGACATGGTTTGAGCTTTAATGCAGCTCCTTCAAGAAAACAAATCCCCACAACCCATTCAGCTGATGAAAACCAGGATTTGGCTTCTGAGCAGAGAGATAGCCCGTAGCATGTGCAATTTTTTGCCATTTCCTTGCCTTTCCATGTGGCACTGGGTGCTCTCCAGGCCCTGGCATCTCCTCCAGGTTCAATCCTGCTCTAAAGAGTGAGTAGCAGCAGCTTTACACACTCTCCTGTTCTTTTCTTGCACTCAGATGAACTCCCTGATGTGCTTCTGCCCTTTACTGTCATGTGTAAGGATGCTGGTGTCCATGGCCAAGCCATCCAACATGCCCTGAGAAATCACATGCAGTATTTAGGATAAAAGGGCCACATTTACTGAAAAAGGGACATTTAGGGTAAAAATTCAGGTTTACTAAGAATGGGCAATATCTCCCTTTTCCTCCTGACAGGGAGTGGCTGCAGCAACCTCGAGTCCTGTGGAAGAAAGTAAGTGGTTGCTCCATCTCACCGTGCCAGTTAGCTTACCAAGGTCAGAAAGATTATTGTGAAGAGCTGGCAGCTTTTATCCCCGAGTCTGCTGTGGATGGCACCTCAGGAGCTCCTGAAATCCCCCCAGGGAAGCCACGAGAGGCTGTTCCCACTTGAGAAGCAGGAGCAGGTCCAGGGTTGTATCATGAGCTTGGTAAAGCTCAGGCCGTGGGAGTCTTCAAGTGCAGCATCCCATGTCCTTGGTCCCAGGTTTTGAGGTTAGTGCTGATACCAAGGTCTGTCCTTGAGCTGTGCTGGAGGATGTTTGCCAAGCCAGTGGGATTTGATCAAAGGATTACAAGGGGATTTAAACCTGTCACCTTCATCATCCCCCTTGGTATGTTTGCTGCTGAGCTGGAGGGTGTTTGCTGAGCCTGGTGTGAGATGTCTAGGGAGGTACCTTGGGAAACAGAACTATGGGATTGGACATGTTTGAATTGAGTCTGCATGGTTGTAGGAAAACACTGTGAGGTTCACACCACTGCCTGCCTGCCTGTGGAGGGGGACAAGTGCCAGCCCACCTTGGCTCTCCCCGCCAGCCACGCTGCAGGATGCTGAGCAAAGCAGGAAGCCCAGACAGGAGCCACAGCTACCTCCATGGGTGGGCCGGGCAGGGGAGATGTCACACAGCCCCATGCAAGTGCTGACTCTGGGAAGGAGTGGTTGTCTGGGCCATGGGAGTTGCTGGTGGGCGTGGTGACCTGCTGCAGCACATGGAGGCTGTGCGTCCCCCAGGGACATGCTGAGAGGATTTTTCCCTGCTGACCCAGCAGCCATCTGGTGGGATCTTGGAGTGGGAAGTCCTGCAGAAAGGCATTTCTCCATGTGTTTGTACAAACTGGAGTCCTGAATGATGCCACAGACTTTAGAAAGAGGCAAAGCCAGTCAGATGATGCTCTATTTGCAGAGAAGTCTCACCCTTTGTGTGGCTGTCTCTCCTTACAGATCCCTTTGGTGCCTTGGGGCATCTTAAGGTTACTTAATCTGCCCGAGGAATGGAGTGATACGGTTGAGTGAGAGATCTGCTCCGGCACCAGCCTGCCAGCACACTCATTAATGTTTTCCTTCTCCTTTTGTTTCAGGGGGCAAAGGGGCTTAGTGCCTCTGAAACAAACGGAAAACGAAGACCGTGGTGAGCCAGCCCTTCCCACAGCCAAACCAGACCAACCCCAGGAGAAAGCACATCTGGGGAGGAAAAGCAAAGGGGAATCTGCAAATGGTCTCTAGCTCCTTCCCAGCCAGGGCAGCGGGGACCTGAGGCTGGCTGCACGTCTCCAGTCCCAGGGCTGTTGTATCCCAGCTCCTTCTTGGCTCTGGGAACTGGAGCTATTGGTTTTGCAGGATGATGTCTGTGAGATGGGAGATATAATATCTAGAAGGGTAGAAAAGCATCACTCAGGACACCTTGGAGGCAGAAAGCCTCTTGCTGCAGCCTCACAGCACTTCTGGCCTTCTCAACCCTTCCTAGCATTCAAATATTCACCCCAAGACCTACAGCTGAAGCTCACAGACTTCTTTTAGTTGACTTCTACCTCCAACGTGTATCGTTATAAAACTAAGGTCTTGTCAGCTTCTTATTGCTTTTCTTCCATTAACTGTTTTCTCCCAGCAAGTGGAAAGGGCTCTGTTTTGCAACAGCAAGTGCAGGTGGGTGAGGTTAATCCCTAGGTGAACAGGCTGGAGTTAATGTTTAAAAACCTTTGCCTGGGAACTCCTTACAGGAGAATTGACTCCAAACTCTCCTTGCCACCAACCACAGCTGCTCCCTCATAAAGCTCACAGCTTCTTGGATGCAGCACTAACTGCAGCAGCAGGAGTGTTCTGTCAGGGAAGGGATTGAAGGGGGGCTGTCCCCAGCACAGAGGTGTGTGGCAGGCATAGCCAGTGTGGGCATGCTGGGCTGGACAGGGTGAGAGCCCCTACACTCCAGGTTTTTAGTACAGACCTTAGAATTGCAGAATGGTTTGAGTTGGGGAGGACCTTTGAAGTTGATCCACTCCAACCCCCCTGCCATGAACAGGGACATCTTCCACTAGATCAGCTTGCTCAAAGTCCCATCCAACCTGGCCTTCTACACTTCCAATGTTGGGGCAACCACGACTACGCAGGGCAACCTATTCCAGTGTCTCACCACTCTTACAGTACTTTTCTTCCTTATGTCTGATCTAAATCTACCCTCTTTCAGTTCAAAACCATTGTCCCTTGTCTTGTCACTAGAGGTCTTGGTAAAAAGTCTTTCTCCATCTTTCTTATAAGCCCCTTTGATATATTGAAAGGTCATGATAAGGTCTCCCACTTTCTCACTGCACCTCTTTAGGATGATCTAGGCAGCTGTAACAATGAGTCATGAGCAAAGCAATCAACCCAACATCCACCCCCTGTGTTTATAACAAACCCTACTGATACCAGGCTACAATTTTAGCATTTGCCCCATTTTCACATCATGTATCCCAAAGTTGTGGCGTGTTTTAAAAGCCATGAGTGCTGTCCCACATTTTAATTAACGGAGCTCTAGAGGGAATGGGTTACAGGCAGCGTGAGCACTATGGGGTGGTTAAATACAGCACAGAGCTGACCGTGGGTGGGTTTCCTGCCTTTCGATAGTTGAATTTGCATGTTTCCTATTAGCTCCACTGTGGACATGTAAGTTTTCTTGTCAGGCAGACCTCAAAATAAACTGGCTTTACAGTATGCGGATGCGCTTCCTCCTCCTGTTTCTCCCGAGTGTGCCTGACATGGTAGGACGGGTACACCTGGGACATGGGGTACTGGTTGTGGGTCAGACCTATGCTCTTCGCTTTGCAGCTGGGCAGATGACCTCTCTGGGTGACGCACTGTGGGTTTTTGCCTAGCAATGCTGGGAAGCGGTGGATCATGCAGGATGCTCCCTACGCTGAGCCCAGGGGAGCATTTGGAGTAGACGTGGCGTGGGGCTCAGGGTGCTGCAATGCGGGCTCTGGGTTGAGTCTTGCCCTGCTAAACCAGGGCACTTGGGCTGTTCTAGAGCAGCATCTCACTTGGAGTTCGCAAGGGGAGAGGCTTTGGTCTCTTCCCACAGCTGTTTCTGTTTGCAAGGAAAGCCAAAATGTGGCTTGGAGATGGGCCAAGTCATCTGCTGGTAGAGGTTGCTATGCATGTAGGGAATACGCCTGTATGCAAAGGGTTATAGTTTTCACAGGGCTCTGGCTGCACTTGGCACAAAATTTTCATCTTCCTTCTGGCAAAAGTGCCCAGGGTGTCCATTCGGCACACCTCGAGGGGACCAGGGCTGCACAGGCCTGTGCAGGCTGAGAGGTTCTTCAGACCTGGCATGTGGCAGCAGCCTTGCATCGAGCAGCTAAAATACAGGATTTGCCCTGGCCCAACTCTGGTCTCTTCAAAATGTGCAACTGTCACTTCACCACCTCCCTCTCCCCATTCATGTTTCAGTTCATATTGTCCCTGGGGAACCCAAGGAGACCAACCTTGTCCTGGAAGAGATCGATGCTGAATGGACTAACAAAGCCACGTGTGAGACGATGGCCTGGGGTTGCGAGGCTGAGCTGGTGGCAGATGCTCATCACCTTCCCCCCATTCAGGAGGAACCTCAGGAACAAGAAAATGGGTAGGAGAAGGGAGATGCTGTTGATGGGCAGCTCAGCATGCTCTCTAGCCACCAGCATGGTGGCCATGGGAAGGGACAAGAAAATCCCTGGGCATCCCTCCTTACCAGTGCTGACAGTGGAGCTGAGGTTTCTATTTCCAATGAGGGGGGCACCGAAAGAACTCAAAAGATGTTTGAGCAAATGGCCTTTCCTTCTGGTGTTAAGATGCTGGTGTTGAGTGGCAGAGCTGTGAGCACAATGCTTCATATTGCCCTGCAGAAGCCAGCTGAAGGATGCTCTCTGCTCAGGATTCCTGTAAGAAGATTTTGGGCCTAAGGCAAGAGTGTTTAGACCTTGATCCTATCAACTGTGTATCCGACTGTTGACATTTGGGAATGGTAGTCTTCTCTATGTAATTCATCCTATGTCTTCCAAAAGAAACTCCTACTGAGGTTCTTCCTAGGGCTGGGCAATGTGTTCAGAGTTGGGATTGGATGAGAGGTGTCCATGCATGATCCCAAAGGGTTTGGGAGTTCCCCAGAATGTTTCCCGAGTCCAGTGCCCATGCAGGGAAGGGTGACTGCAGCAGCCCAATATGGGCGATGCTCAACTGCACTAAGCACAAGCGATGCCCAGAGCCATATTCACTCATCAGAGCTCTCTTCTGCTCAACCAGAAAACACTGGACATGTTATAAAAATATTTGTCAGGTTTATTATCCCTTGGTATATGAGCCTGAGAAGCTGCAGGCAGCAAATATGTCCTGTCCTGGAGGATGGATTTTGTTAACAGGGAGATTTTGGTCTAAATCAGCAAAAGGTGAACCCTAAATGCATCATCTCCCTGTGCCACAAGTGCAGTTTGAAGGCACAAGGACTCTGTTCTTGTGTTCCCAAACTTTTCCTGTTCTTCCTCCCACCACACCAGGGCCATGAAACAGCATGTGCTTGAGTGTGTCCCCCTGCAAGCTGTTGGCTGGAGGATGGAGGGAGAGCATCTCCAGCCAGAGGGTGCAGAGACTGGCAGTGCTGCTCTTGTGAAGGTCAGATGTACCTTTTGGATTTCACCTCATGAGTTTCTCCTCCCCAGGCTGTGTTTGTGCTCCCTGAGCGCGGCTGAAGAGGAGGAGGAAGAAGAGGAGGAGGAGGAAGAGGAAAAGGAGGAGAAGGTGGAGGAGGAAGAGGAAAAGGAGGAGAAGGTGGAGGAAGAGGAGGAGGAGGAGGAGGTGAAGACAGAGGTGGAGGAGGAGAAGGTGGTGGAGAGTGCGGGGTGAGTGGCTCCCACTGTCTTTATGGCTTTTCTGGAAACAAGTGAGAGCGGGGTCGTTACTGCAGCTGCATTCAGAAGGCAGAGGGGCTGAAACACCCATGGATGAGCAAGATGCTTGTGATGGAGTGGAGCTCCCCAGCCTGGTGGGTGGCCGGGGTGCGTTCGGGAGGAGGGATGTGTTCGGGAGGACAGATGATGCATTCGGAAGGGATACCTTCGCAAACCAGCTCACACCAGCGCTCGCTGCTGACGCGGTACCTGGTGACAGGCGAGTGTCTCCCGGCGACACGGGCTCCATCTCCATCACGGCTGCCCATAGCAACCACAGCCCCCCACCATCCCCTCCTGCGGGGCCCAGTGGCTCAGCAAAGCAGGAGCCTCGGCTTGTGCCTTCCTCAGGAGCTGGGAGCATCCAGCTCCTGGTGACGGTCCACTTCATTTAAAACCATTATCCATTAATTCAGGGCAGTCGGGTTTATTAGGAGTCTCACAGACCTGAATTTAAAGGCAGGATTATGTGTTGTACCTGCAAATGCCACTTGATACAAGTAGGTACAATTTTACTTTTTTTTTTTTTTCTTGTTGTAGAAAATAGCTGAGTTATTGTCAGGTGTGGGGGTGGTGACTGTAGTATGGATGATATTTAGAAAAATCTTTCCACTCAGTTTACTGTTTTGTGCTGATTTCATGTGAGATAAATATTTAGGATTTATTACCTGGTGCTACAATATTATTCTCTGTTAATTTCTCTGAAGCAGCTAGATTGTCAGGAAGAAGCTGAAAACTCCTGATTATTCAATGTTAAGCCCATATATATTTATTTCATCAAAATCTGTTCCTGGAGCTTCACTATAAAAAAAACCCCTTGAGCTCCTGTTGTTGGGTGAATGAGATGCTGCTGCTCCAGCCTTCAAAACATTTGTCTGTTTATGGGAAAAGAGAGATGGCAATAGGTTTTCCAGACGAGAGTGAAAAGACTTGTGATCACTTTTAAAGGGAGCATAATTTTTTTGGTTTATTTTTTAAAAAAGGGGAAGGGGGGGAGGAATTATTCAAATAATTTTTAAAAAGATCTTGGAAAAGAATAGTTTTTTCAAGAATGGAGATGAAGAAGGAAAAAACAGCCACTGCTTGTTACATGCCTCTTCTGACTTAGGACCTGCCAAGGATGCAGAAAGATGGGTTTTCAATTTCCATGCATTTAGCTGCCTTAAAATTTTCATTATCTCCAATCCTTGCTTTTTTTCCCTCACCAGGAAAGTGCAAATGGGGAGATAAGTGCATGGAACAACAGGATGGGGCTTTTATTTTTCAGTTATAAAGTTATATCAAACCAATAAAATTGATCTTGTGAACCCCCTTGGAACAGTGGAGTTGAGGTCTGCACTTGCTGCTGAAGGAAAAGGAGTTATGTGCTGGTGGTGTCACGCAGAGGCAGACATGAGATTCGGATGATGTTTCCTGGGTAGCTCTGCCTGGAAATTAGTCTCTCAGCTTTTTCTTTGGCAAATTTTAATTCTATGAGAAATTATTATACACAGCAGGAGAAACATACTGCCTGTACCTTTCTGCATGTGTAATTTTCACTTACACATATGCATTGCCTGGCATTATTGATGCACCTCTCACCTGTTCTCCCGTGTAGTATTTTTTCCAAGTACCTTCCAAACGAAGCATCAATTTTTTTTTTTTTTTTTTCCTAAGATTTCTGTGGTATTTGTTCACCTGCAAATGAGGCTTGTGGTGCAGCTGGAGGAGCAGTGCTCCCCAAAACTGGGACAGCCCTGAATTGTCCCCACTGATGGGTTGACCCCCATCTTCCACATGCCCCACCTCAGAAAGGGCAAAAATGAGCTCAGGCACTTGTCTCTGCTTGATCTCTACCACCCAGACCCCTGCTCCAATCACTTTGTCTCACCGCTGATGAAAGCGTGGATGAAGTTTACTTTGCAGAGGAGGCCTTCAGGTTTGAGCAGTTGGAAGAAGCTGAGATAAGTGATCTCGAAGGTGCTTTTGTACAGGTATGACATCATTCCTTGCTTGGGCTCAGGTCTACAATGAGCTCTTGCTGCCTAGAATGTTATGGGGCTCAGTAGTTGTCTGGGGTGATGGCGTGCCCTGGTGAGGAGCAGGGACCAGGATGGGGCTGTTGCCCACTATGCATGTTGTCCCAATGTCTGAACCTGAGCCAACAGCAGTAGCTGTGCACCAAGGGATGGAGGCTTTCACCTGAAAATTCCGGCATTGAACAACAAGCTGACAGTCTGGCAAACGGTGGGAGGATATGGGCCACCAAATCAAGCTTCAAAGTCTGCTCTTTTACTGACAGAGAAGGTCCTTTCCTCCTAAAATTTTTTTTTTTTCATTCTAAAGGTGGAAGAGGAGACAGCTGAAGCTACTGAAACTGACACTGAAGGTATAATACATAGCAATGTAATGTCTAGTTAGGGTGAACTGAAGCAAAGACTGGCAAGGGGAAAATGCAGCTTCTCCCTCCCTGCTGCTCACTGTCTGGGAGTGTGGAGTTTTCTGCAGCATGGGCCCATGTAGGCAGCCAGGACTTCTTCCTGGCTTAAAGAATTCTGTAGGCAAAGCATGATGGCAATATTGTCACCAGACGGAGCCAGCTCTGAAGGGCTGGTGCTTACACAGTACTTTGTCTTGTTGATCACGGGCTCTGATATGAAATAAGTTTATCCTTCAGGTGAAGAATGTAGAGGGGGATAAAAGGGTTTTCTCTAATGCTTTGCTCAATTTGGGAAATAACTGGTGGTGTGAAGAGCATTTTAACGCGTTTTAGGAGGTAATGGGTTGCTAATGAAATTTAGGTGGTGAGCTCCCAACGCAGCCTGAGTGAGGAAAGGCAGGTCCTGGCATAACTCCCAACATCGGGGAGTTGCACAAGAGATGGCTTGACCTGAGCCCTGTTACAGACTGGAGCTTTCTCTGCTCATGGAGCCCTTGCAGAGCATCCTGATCTTGCAGCAATACTAGAAAAGCGCGTGGTAGGATGCTGACTGTTGCTGTCCTGTGTTACCAGCACCCAGGAGTGACAGGCAGCGACATAAACCCCACCAGCCTTGCATTTCTCTGCGCTGACATAACCATCCTGTCTCAAACCACTCTGTGTTTTATTGCAGCTTCAGATGTCTTGTCCTTGCTTGAAGCACCTAGGCGCCTAGCAGCATGTCCAAGCGTGCCCGAGATGTCGAGCTAGATCGGCTGGTGCATGACAAACCGCTTGATGGTGGGGACACCTCCCCTCCCGGCCGCAGTGTGCTAGAGCAGCTCCCCAATGTCCCCAACTACCGAGCCACCGCTGCCTCCCACATTCCCGTCCTTGTCGCCAGCAAGCCAAAGGCTGGAGTTGTCAACCCCAATTTTTGCAATGAGGAGCAATCCCCCCTAGGTATTAGAGGTGTCAGCTTTGTCAATGGGCTTGCATAGCTTGAGGGAAGGGTGGGGAGCAAGGGGTTATTTCTGGAGTAGTTGCTTTTTTTGCTTTTTAGGAATAAATAAATAAATAAATGCACTCTTCATGTTGCAGCACAGAGGCTAGGGAACAAAATTCATGTCTTTTCTGCTTCTGCCTCATCACTGTGTGCCTTTCTAGCTAACCCCTAGAGAACATTTGCAAATATCCGTAAATGATACGCTCTGTGCTTTGACCTGCTTGGCCAAAAGCTCTCCCAAAGGACCCGCAGGCAGAGGGTTAAATATCTGCTGCACATGCAGTTTCCTCCTCAGCATTCATGCAACCCACTCATACTAAGAGGACGGTAAGATGGAGGTTTGATGTTCACAACTCTTCTGCCTTTTAACCTAGAAGTACAAATTATGTTTCTGTGGCTTTGCTTTGCTTTGTTTTTTACCCAGTGAGCCAAATTCTGCTGCTTTTCCTTCCATGCAATGGGATTTTAACTTTGCAACCTAAACAGGCCTTTTCTCGGTGATTTGGTTGAGCCACACTCTGATCCACCGGGCACACATCAGTGTGGGACAGGAGGGGGTAAACAGGGTCTTTCAGATGTGTGAGTCCCCCTGCCCACCTTAGAAGAAATCCCACAGGAACTCTTTTCATTTTTATATAGCTGAGAAAGTGGACGACACTTCACAGCCCAGCCGGCTGCAGGATCTAGCCAAGATAACCCCCGGTGCCATGTCTCCTGGGGGCCACTGGCATTTCTCTTTATCCACTATAAACATCCAACTTTCCTGCTTCTATCTTTGCTCAGAGCAGGAAGCCATTATTGCCTCTGCAAACGAGAACGGCCCTAAGTCTTTATTTAAAGAGTGCCTTACTCTGCATCAGATGCAAACACACATGTAATTTGGAGCTTGCACAATCCATTCATTTATGTTCAGAACACCTGGGAGATTTTTCTGGGAGGCAGGTTTGCAGCTGGAAATCCTGAGTTCCTGCATGAAACAGTCTTGTCTCCATCAGTTTCTGAACCCCAGGGCCTCAGTGCTTGAATGGAGTAGTTGCAACACTGCAAGCTGGGAAAGCAGAAGGGAAGCAGGTGGCCCTTCTTACAGTGTTAAAAACTGGGGGGGAAGGAAGAGAAAGAAATGCTCCAAACTGTTAGGAGAAAGGAGTGCAGAGCAAGAAGGGAATGGAGGGAAAAGGAAAGTCCCTCCAGCACCCTTCCAACAGGGTTTGGGGGCAGCTCTGTGGAGGCAACGGAGCTTGGGGATCCATCCCAGCTGCAGGCTGGGCCCGGCGTCCCTCTCACCTGCAATTATTGTCCTTCTCCACGGGCCAGGCAATTACCCCACTGTGGACATCAAGGATGAGAACAGCGGAGGCGATGCTGTGGAGATCGACGGTACACACTTGCCGGTGCCCACTGCCAGCGCTCCCAACATGCTGGTGGTGCCCGGCACGGTGCCTGCATCCCCCAGGTATGGCTCTGCCCAGGCGCGGTCCCCAGCTCCTGGGGGTCTCATCCCCTGCCAGTGGTGCCAGTACAGGAAAATTTATACCACCAAATGGAGAAAGAATTTTCTGGTCAGTTTGGACAGTGACCTGAGTGATGGCAACCACCATCACACAGATGGCAAAAGCTTTGTCTCTTTTTTTCTATTTTTAATTGTTTACACTTTGTATAAAGCTTTTGGGGGCCAAGGACAGTCCTGTCCCTGTGTCCTCCTGAGGTGAGCTCAACCCACAGGCTGCATTCAGATTGCATTTGCTGTCGTCCCATGTATCTGTGCTCCCAAATTCGGAGCGTGGGCAGGGTCTGTGTGCTGGGTACTGGACTTCATCGTAAAACCAAACAATTTTCTTCTTGTGTTTCTGCTGGAAGGGTTTGCAACACCTCGCCCCTGCTTTTGAGCTATCGTATCAATGATGCTTGAAGAGGTGGAGGATTAAAACTGAGCTTTAAAATTGAGGCTGGAGGAAACCAATATTTTTTTGGCTGTTTCTGGGGTTTTTTTGAGGCTCATTCTTGCAGAGAATTAAAAATAAAAAACGAGGTGGGTTTTCTTCAGTCCTGAAAACCATATTCATCCTCATTTAATACTTTGGATCTTCTAGTACACAAGAGTCTGGAGGAATTGAAAATAAAGTGGCAAAAATGTCTGTAATCCAGTCTGCTGAACAGCTTTTTAAACTGGGAATGCAGAGCCCAAGGAGTCCCATGAAATACTTGCAGTGCTAAGAGGCCCATTATTTAAGTCTCACTGCTTTTTTTCTATTAGGCCAGTGACAAAAATCATCCTCTGATAAGAAGGTTGCTGCTGGAGAGTGGCTGAGGCTCATATCAGAGCCACAGAGCACTTGGGTTCAGTCTGGGGAAACACCTTTGTCAGATGCTGCTTGGGATGTGTTTTTCTCTGTTGTGTTCATGAACAGGACGGGCTGTTTTTCTGAGACAGAGAAGCCCATAAGTTTCCCCATTCCATCAGCAGGCACAGCAGCTCTCACTTTGAATCAGGATCAAGGTGATGGGCTTTTTCTTAGGACTTCAGCCAGTGTAGAGAATGAACCACAATTCAGATTAACACCCATGTCATGCACCCCAGTACACCTTGGGTATCTTTGGAGCCCAGGATCCAGCAAGGCAAAGGCATGGCCTTTGTTTATTTAGATCCACTATCTATGTACAAGCCTGTTCCCACCATAATTTTTCACAAAGACTTTATTGCAGCCTTTCAATATATAAAGGAAGTCTTGTAAGAAACACAGAGAAAGATTTTTTTATTACCAGGGCCTGGAGTGACAGGACAAGGGACTCATTTTTAAACTGGAAGAGGGTAGGGTTAGATTGGACACAAGGAAGAAATGTTTTACAGTGAGGGTGGTGAGACACTGGGGCAGCTTGCCCAGAGAAGTTATGGATGCCCCATCACTAGAAGTGTTCAAGCCTAGGCTGGATGGGACTTCGAGACACCCCATCTAGTGGAACATGTCCCTACCCACAGAAAGGGGGTTGGACTAGATGGTCTTCAAAAATCCCTTCCAACCCAAACCATTCTGTGATCCTGTGGTTCCCAAGTAGAGCCACTTTTTGGAGCCACCTCAGTTTTCTTGTGTTATTTTCTGCCAGTTTCTTAAAGCAAGTTGTATTTTTGGAGTTACACATAGAAGCATAGGAACCTTTCTGCTGTGTTTCCAGATAGCCCTTCAAAATCTTCAAAGTTTGCTTTGGTTTTTGAGTAGCTCCTGCTTCTCACATCTGCATCTTCTGGGAATGCAGGTGAACTACAGGCACCACAGAGTATCAAGGGATGGTTCCAGTGCCTCTGGATTAATAACCTTCCTGAGGACATTTCTTTCCTTTTACATCTTTCCAAGGGCATCCATTAATCTGAAGCAAAAAGAGGCATTTTTTTTTCCCAGGTAGATGCTAACACAAAAGGCTTTGTGTGTACTTGGAATGTGACCACACAAGGTCTGTGGCCTGTGCGGAGCCATTCTGCAGGCAAAGGGGGGGGACAGCAATACCTTTTCTGCAGGATCCCACTTATGGAGTAAGAGGCCATTGGGCTGTTGATGTAGGCATCTCGGGCTTGCTCATGGATGAGGGTGGACCATAGGGCAGCATGGTGGGCTGAGGGGACAGAGGCAGGGAGGGGAAGGGCATATGGAGACCAGTGAGAGGTGATGGATGTTGTCCTAACATCACAGACCTTGGCAGGACTATTTCTCCAAACTGATGTGGCTCAGGGAACCTCTCCATTCACATCTGAGGGTACTTTAGCAGGGAGGTTGGTGGGTTTCCTCCATCTCTGTGCTGCGCAGTTGGGGATTGAAGGTATTGTTGGTCTTGTTCATCTGCTGCCCTTCCCAGCAGCATATGTCTGAGAGGCAACGAGGCTGGAGATGGGTAGATTCATAACTTTTGGCTTTCTACAGGAGACTTGCAATGGCAGGATAACCTTGCTCAGTGTCCAGCTTGTTCCTGCTTGACACACAGCACCAGACGGTTTGCACCAGGGTCAGCAAATTCCTTATTAATTTAGAGCAACAACTGTGGTGGCAGAAGATAATTTCTGTGTTGCAGTTAAAACTCTGGACTTGGCTGCAGGTTCACAGACCAGTCCAGATGTTTGCCGTGATTGTTGCTGTTATATTCAGATCTCTTTCTGACACGTTGCTTGCCCACATGTAAGGAACTTGTCCCAGAAACCTGTCTGCGACAAAAGGAGCCACCAGCTGCTTTAGGACATAACTTCTAGGAAGACATTGGCTGCCGCTGGCTCAGCATTGCCAGGACAGTGTTCACAGGGCTCATCTTGTACCTGGAACCACTCTCAGCTGTTGCATTTTGTCCCTGGCTTTGGAGGTCTCAGCAGCCATTAGAGGGTCCATGTTATGTACTTGCTGCTCTTCAATTCACTCTAAGAGGCTTAAGGTGCTATGGAGCCAGCTCAGATGTCCCCAGGACCTTCCTTTTTTTCCAGATTTCATTTTCTTGCTCCACCTTGTCAGTATTGCATTGTCCTTCCCTGCCTCTCGAAGTGCAGTGGTGTGATGCTGCAGCACTGTGGATGAGCATGGAGCCAGGCCTGCCCTCCGTGCATCTTGCCAAGGTTTTAGAATGGGCAGAGTGGCTGCAGGCCTATGCAGCCACAGGCTAGGTGGTGCCCAGGAAGAAGCAGGGCTTTAGCAGCAAAGCAGCAGGGTGGTTTGTTCCCATTGACTTCAGGCAACACCAAAAATTAGGAGAAAACTGCCCCTGGTAGGAGAAGGGGAAGTAGAAACAAATGAGACCTGGGAGGAGGAAGAGGAAGGAGAGGAGCTGGCTGAGGATGGGGAACAAGCTAAGTCTCAGTCACTGTGTTTCTGTCTGCAGGAGGAAGCTACTGGTCCCAGAGGATGATCTGGATGAGGGTCCGGTGAACCAGCTGCCCACTCATGCACTGCTGGACTGGGATGAGAAGCAGAGGGAAAAGTATGTGGTGGGACCAAGGTTCTCCAAATCATCCAAGCTCCTGGGGGTTCGGATCTCAGGGCTCAGGTGGAAATAGCAAAGAACTTAGGAGTGCTGGGATACCAAAAGGAGAGGGAGCTGTGCTCACAGCAGATCTGGAGTGGTGACAAGTAATATACCCACTCTCCAAAAACAATGGTAGTGAAGCTCCTTGGAGCAGAAACTGCTCTCTTCCTTTTCCTGGATCCAAGTAGAAATATTCTCCTTACGAGTGGGTTTAACCACAGAGAAGATACACCTTTAGTCTGCGTACATTATAACACAATAGTAACACCTTGATTTTTACTGATCGTGGAGAAATTACCTTTTTTTTTTTTTTTTCCCCCCATATAGGAAGTGAGTGCAAACATTGCAACATGCACTGGCCCAGGTCCTGGCTTCCCTGCAGCCTCGGGGAACAACCTTAGGGGGAGCTGCCCTAGTCCTGGGGAAGGTCTGCATCTCCAGACAGTGCAGGATGTTGCCTTTTTTTTCTGGGCAGAAATCACAGAGCCAGTCACCACAACGAACTAGGATGGAGCCACAGCAAACTAGCTTGGTTTTGTCCCCCCCTGTAGTGATACTTCCCAGTCACACTAGATATGCTTTTATGCATCCTGCTCTGAACCTGACCTACTTTTAATAAAGAGGCTGAAAGGAGATGATATAGTTTATAAAACCAGGGTTTTGACACATGTTTTCACCCTATAGCTCTTCCAAAATTATCTTCTCCCAGGCACATGCGATCCAGCCTGGGATCTTGGTGCTGCCCAAGTCCCTCTGAGGGCTTCTCACACCCCAGGGCAACAATGAGGCTCAGTCCAATGTTGCTTGATGACATAAATCTTGTACTGGAACCCAGACACAGCAGCTGGGGAGAGATACACTAAGGCTATGTCAAGTAGATGCCTTTCATCTTCCCACTTTATCTCCTATATCTCTAATACCACTCAGGGAGGTCACAGAGTCACCATCCCTGGAGGTATTTAAGACATATAGATGAGTTGTTAAGGGACATGGTTTAGTGGTGGGATTGATGGTGTTGGGTTAATGGTTGGACTTGATGATCTTGGAGATCTACCCCAGCCTCAGAAATTCTGTGATTTTACTGAAACCACCTTAACTTTTGTTCTTCTGATTACACAATAACCAAACAATTATGGATAAATCCTAATTCAGGATCTTGTAGGTTAAAAAATGGGTTGTGAACCTGTTCTTGGGCTTTCTTACCCACATGAAATGCCTGATTATCTCCCTGCAGCCTTCCTGAGCGCATGGGTTCAGCCATGAGCCTGAGCAGCACTGTCATCAACAACCGTCTCCAGGAGCTGGTGAAGCTCTTCAAAGAGAGAACGGAGAAGGTGAAGGAGAAGCTGACTGATCCCGATGTCACCTCGGATGAGGAGAGCCCTGTGGCATGTGAGTTTGAATGGGGCTGGGAATGTTTAACTGGTGGGTCCCCACACATGCTGTTTTCAGGAAGATGGCTGCTTTATTAACAGTTTAAACACCTTAGAAGAAAGTGCTTTAAGAGAATTTTCTGCCCTTTAAAATAACTGTGTGGCCTCTTCCAGCCCCTGCCAAGCCAGCACCTGCAGCAGCACCAGCACCTCCCTTGGGAGGGGAGACAGTGGAAGACAAGCCGGCAGGGGATGAGCACTACTGCGAGATGCTGTGCTGCACATTCAAGTCTCAGCCCTGGCTGTATCACCTGAAGAACTACCAGTTCCCCAGCAGCATTGACCCACTCACCAGTGAGTGATGGAGTACAGCCATATGTCCAGGCTGGAGGCAAGCTGGTGGGGCTGGGGTAGAGGGCTTGAGAAGCAGGGGAGGTATAAAAAATGAGACCTTGTAGGGAAGGGAGCAACTAAGCAATGAGGAAATTATCTTACACTCCTCTACTAAAAGCCAGAGCTTTAAATTCCCCTGCAAGGCACAGGATTTCCTAAATATTTCCCAATAGCTGTGAGCATCAGGAGCATGACCCAGGCAGGATGGGGCAGCAGCTGCCTTCTGCTTTTCAGGCTTTTAGTGGGCAGACGCTGTCCCTGGGGTGTGGACACCCCAAATAAAAAGAAAAATCACAAAAGAAAAATCCACTGTCTGGTGGGCACCCCACAGAAAGCCAGCTTCTCCCTGAGGCTTTGCTATTTGACAGCTGTTTCGAAGCCCCCAGGCTCAGGCAGCCAACCACTGGCTCAGCACAGCCCCTGGCAAAAAAAAAGCAAAGGGAGAAAGTCCGTTGGGAGCAAAGCAAAAGCAAACTGGGTATAACTAGCAAAGTTAGAAGAGGCTTTCTGATAAAAAGCCATGTACTCCGCAACCAATGGTATTCACCCTGCATGTAGAGGCCAGCTTACCTGCAATTAAATGCTGACAATAAGACACCTCCTGTGGGTTTCCTCCTGGCATGCAGGGCAGGGGAGGAAACCCCCTTTGCACAGCAGAGTCACACGGACATATGCCCAGCTAATTGTGGTGCGATTCCCTGTGTGCAGATCTGATGTATGTGCTGTGGCTGTTCTTCGTTGTTATGGCTTGGAATTGGAACTGCTGGTTGATCCCTGTCCGCTGGGCTTTCCCCTACCAGACACCGGCAAACATCCACTGCTGGCTGCTCATGGACTACCTCTGCGACCTCATCTATCTGCTGGACATCCTTGTCTTTCAGACCCGGCTTCAGTTTGTCCAGGGGGGAGACATCATAGTGAGTGGCAGCACTCTGCATCCCACCACAGGGCACTGACCGCAGGGACCTTCCATCCCCAGCGCCCTGAGCGGCATGGATGGTGCTGGCCACTGATCTTTCAATCAAGCTCTCCAAGCTCTCCTACCATGGCTGTGGCCATCAGGGCTGTGTCCAGTCTTGGAAGACTGCAGGCATCTATCCTGCTGGCAACCTTTTTGTCTGCCAAACATAATGGATTTTTCCCCTGAAGTGAATACCAGCCCATCTAGAAAGCATGTGGTCTGTGGCAATGCTGTTCCTGAGTAGGGATGCTTGGAGGGTGCTGCTCTGTGGGGCAGTCCTGCCAGCAGTGTGGTGAGGTGCACACTGACCGGCCCCAAGGCAGTTGTATCCTGCTCTCTGTGAATAGACGGCGTAATAAACTCTGGGTTCAATGTCGGGGAGCACAGCTGAGCAGAATCCGTTAGCAGTGTGACAGAAGTTGCACTGTGAATGCCCAGATCATGTGCCTGAGATAAGTGAAAACCCTTGATTTCTTTTCCATATCCAATTAAATAAGCTGTGAAAAAAAACAACCTTGAGTGTATTTTGAGCCTTCCCTTTGCCCATGGAAATGCTCAGACAGGGATGTTACTCCTGTAAAGCTCTGATTTTTTCTGATGCTGGCACTGCAATGGGCTTTCTCTGGGATGCAAAACGAGAATGGGATGTCCCAAGACAGGATGGGAAGGTGGCATACAGCCAGGTCTTCATCTCCTCCTGCTCTGCTCCCCTTCCCAGGCATGAAGGGAGTGTGTGGTGCAGAAGAGGAAAATGAAGCATGACTGTGTTGGCCATGACTTTCCTTTCTGCAAGCAATGACTATTTCTTCTCTTTCTCTCTCCTTCTCCTTCCTATTCCCAAACAGACTGATAAAAAGGCCATGAAAGAGAACTACCTGCGATCACAGCGCTTTAAGGTTTGACATAATTTTATTTATTATTTCGAATCATTAATCTGAACCACGGATTGCAGCTCCCCTCCGCCACTGCTGCAGGTCCTCACAGAGGTTTCTTTCTTTGTGTGGATTTCAGATGGATGTGGTGTGCCTCCTGCCCCTGGATTTCTTCTACTTCAAAGTCGGTGTCAACCCACTCCTGCGTTTTCCTCGCTGTCTGAAGGTGAGTCAGAGCTTACAAAATCAGGCAGAACACCAGTTGCAGTGGACATGAAGGAATCCCACAGTTGTTTGGGGTCAGCTGTGGCTTGCTAGACTCCTCCGTAATGACAAGAGGATTGTAAAATGGATGGGAAGTCTTGTCCTGAAGGCTTTGCAGGGCTGTTGTTCAAACACTCTATTTCAATCCTAAAACACCCTCCCATTTGAATAGAAGGGCATTTACAGATGCAGCCAAATCTGTCAATGGCAGTTCATGATGCAGAGGGGCTACAGGGAGGGAAATGGATGGAGAGGGTCTTTTCTGGGGATATAACTCTCCTGATGGGAGCCATGGGAAGCTGGAGAACACTGCTTTCCTTTTCCTCCCAGTACATGGCTTTCTTCGAGTTCAACAACCGCCTGGAGGCGATCCTGAGCAAGGCATACATCTACAGGTGAGTGGAAGGGAGGGAGGAGGATCACCTTTCTCCCACTCAGCAGAGGACAGGGGGGTTGCAGGTGAAGTGGAGCCACCAGCAGATAAGCTGCTTTTTCTGGCACTTCTGGTGCTGGAACGGGCTGCCCAGGGAGATGGTGCAGTCACCATCCCTGGAGGTATTCAAAAAACACGTAGATGAGGCACTTCAGGACATGCTCTAGTGGGATGGTGAGGTGGGTTTTTGTGTGTGTCGTTAGGGATTTAGGGGGTTTTGTTTGTTTTTGTTTGCTTGGTTGGGGTTTTTTTGTTTGCTTTGGTTTTGGTTTTGGTTTTGGTTTTGTTTGCTTGGTTGGTTGTTTGGTTTTAGTTGGTTTTTTTTGTTGTTATTGACAGTTAGACACAGTGATCTTTGAGGTCTTTTCCAACCAGTACAATTCTGTGTGTGATTCTGATTCTGCAGCTGCAGGGCTGCAGGAGTGAGACACATTTGGGTGCTTAGTGGTTCCTGCATTGGCAGGACCTGCACGGCCAGTGCTCAGCTCATTGCTTTGAAGCTCCTTGTGATGCTGGGCGCAGGGATCTGATGTGTTTCTTCCCCTCCTGCACTCTCTGGTTGGGTTTTTTTATAGAGTGATTCGGACCACAGCCTATTTACTGTACAGCTTACATGTGAACTCCTGCCTCTATTACTGGGCATCAGCCTATGAAGGACTGGGCTCTACCACCTGGGTCTACGATGGGGAAGGAAACAGGTACGAGCCAGGGCTTGGGTCCTCCAGTAGCACAGCTTGCTGTGATGAGCTGGAGCAAGAAGGGTGCAGCTGGGTTCATAAAAAACCCTGAAGCAAAGGGCTGGGGTGCTGGGAGAAGATGTGGAGCCAGGGAGAATGACACAGACAGGAGGGATGAGATGTCAAATAACATACAGTGCTGCAAGACAATGAGGCTGCAGCTGGGCTGAAATGGAATGCAATAACATGCCAAAGAGACAGAAAAACTGGGAACCTGGTGCTGCGAAGGAAAGGTATGTTCCCTGGCTGAGTGGGATGACAACATGAGCCCAGCTGCCAGGTTGGGATGGAGGTTTGAGGCTGTGCCCCCTAGGTGCCATGTGTCAGGCCCCTCAGACCAGCCCAGCACCATCATTCCCAGGGTGTGAGATGGGACCAGCGGCCACCCCACCCCCTCATCGTGGCGTTTCCGAGATACACTCATTAAATATTTGTTGCCTTGTCCATGATGGATGCCACAGGGAGAGTAGTCAGCTCACAGCAGAACACTGCCTTGTAACGAACACCCACACCTGCGTGTTGTACAGCACGGGCAAAATAAAATACTGAGTAACTTTTAACTAATTTAGCACCACACCATAAATGAGATTTTCCTGAAAAAAAGGCCTGGGCAAGTGCATTAAAGACTTAACCATGAGGTGTGGCTGTAGGTGGGGGTACATGACTGCCACCCATGTAGCCTTAGTTCAGGTGTTGCCTTCCCTTTAAGCATTCAGCTTCCCATAGTTGCTACTATATAGTTATTTTGTGTGATATACATACTTCTATCTCTAGGTGTAACTATAACATCCAAGGGAGCACCCAAGACCAACGAATCAAGAATTCACTTGACATCTCCTAAGTCCCATGTCAACAGTCTGCCCACAAATCCTATTTTTCCCCCGGCTATTTCTATAAGTGTAAATGTTGCAGAAAATACACTGGTGGAGCTGTAAGAAGCAGGAAATGGGAGTAGCCAGTGCACATGAGCATCCTATTCAGATGTTTCTGGAGGGTTCCTGCGTCCCCCAGCTCCTGTGGTGGGGAGTCTGTAGCTCCTTATTTTTCCCTTCATCACCCATAATTACTCTTAGCAGGCCCTGTCTTGCCATTGCCAGAAGATGTCAGCTTGATTCTAAGGGGTGAAACAGATCTTCACACCAGAAGTGCCTCAAAGCTGCCTCCTCTTTTCCTCCCAGCTACATCCGCTGCTATTACTGGGCAGTCAAAACCCTCATCACCATTGGAGGCCTGCCAGACCCCAAGACGCTGTTCGAGATCGTCTTCCAGCTGCTGAACTACTTCACAGGCGTCTTTGCTTTCTCTGTCATGATAGGCCAGGTAAGCAGGCGTCATGGGGGGGTTCCCAGCCTCAGGTGGGGAAGGTTTCAGTGGGGTTGGTCCACAGGTTTGCACCTCCAGGTGTGTTTTCCCCGGGTGAGGACCTGCTCGGCATCAGAGGAAGACAAAAAGGATATGGCAGAAGCTGTTGAGACTCAGTATACATGCTGTAGACTGCTTGACTTGCATGCTCGATAAATGACAGCAATTAAAACATCTCTTCTACCTTTTTCTCCCATTCAGATGAGAGATGTGGTCGGTGCCGCTACTGCAGGGCAAACTTACTACCGGAGCTGCATGGACAGTACCATTAAATACATGAACTTCTACAGAATCCCCAAAACTGTTCAGAATCGGGTGAAAATGTGGTATGAGTACACGTGGCATTCGCAAGGCATGCTAGGTGAGACCCAGTTGCTTCAAGGGCCAGCACTTGCACCGAGTGTGTTTTACTACGGTTGCTTTACAGAGATGAAACTTTATTGTCAAATAGCACTATGGTTTTGGGGCAGGAGGTGGCTTATTTATTCTTCATCACAGGGGCTTGTTTGCTCACCTATAGAGTATATAGGCTGCCATCAGTTCACAGCACCAGGGTGAACCAGCATTGCTTACAGTGCACTGAGTCCAGTCTCCCACCTGTCGGTCATAGAATCGTCTGGGTTGGAAAAGGCCCTCAAGATCAAGTCCAACCATTAACCCTACCCTGAGGAGAGGGCAGTGACTAGCAACCGGTGGCTGGAGTGTGTCCAACAGCAAACATGCTAGCTCACTCTACCAGTAAATCATGAGTCAGGACCTCCACACCTGCTCTCCTGACCAAGAAAGGTGCTGGTGTGGACTCACCAGTCTGTCTCTGAGAGCCATCAGGGCAGGGATAACGTGAAGGGTGGCTCTCCATCAATTGTTGGCTTTAGACCTGTGGGATGCTGGGTGGGCAGAGGCTGGAGGAGACCCTTCTGGGCGAGTTGGCTCCTGCCCTCTGACAGCAGAATGCAGGCTGCTTTCCCATTGCCACCATTTTTCTGCTTTGTCTCACAGATGAGTCAGAGCTGCTGGTGCAGCTGCCAGACAAGATGAGGCTGGATATTGCCATTGATGTGAACTACAACATCGTGAGCAAAGTGGCCCTCTTCCAGGTACCCTCTTCAGCACAAGTCCTGGCCAGCAGAGCCTGGCATGCTCTGACACAGACTAATGGTACCGTTGGTTCTGTTTTGGCTCAGGGCTGCGACAGGCAGATGATCTTCGACATGCTGAAGCGTCTCAGATCAGTGGTCTACCTGCCTAATGACTATGTGTGTAAGAAGGTAACAAGATGTTCGGGTGACTTCTTATCCCTGGTATCATGGCCAAGGGAGTATAACGGAGTGGGGAAAGCCAGGCCTGGCCCATCACTGTGGCATGAAGCTGCTTCTTGGGCAGGGAATTCAGACCAGAAACATCCTCCTTAGTTGCTGCTGGTCTTGCACAAAGACTGACCTCTTCTGCTGCAGTCATGAACAGCATGGAAGAGCCTGCTTAGCTGGAGGAGACTTTTGAGATGCTTAGATGAGGATGCTCCGGAGTGAGCACCATCAGGACAAAGCATTTTGATAGATTGGAGAGCGTGGTATGGTATGGGGATTTCCAGCAAGATGCTGGTTAGGACATCCATAAGGTCTCACTGTTTCTGAGCACACCCACACGCTCCAGCATTCATCTTCCTTGCAGGGAGAAATTGGCCGCGAGATGTACATTATTCAGGCAGGACAAGTGCAAGTGCTGGGTGGACCCGATGGCAAAACCGTGCTGGTGACTCTGAAAGCCGGGTCTGTGTTTGGAGAAATAAGGTGAGTGAAGCAGCATTGCCAGGGATCTGGGGAAACAGAGCTCATGGGCTCTGGGTGAGGAGGGTGGGAGGTGGGGAGATCAGCAACACCCTTATTAATCTTTGTGACTGAGGGCCACGAACACTGAGCAGCATCTGCTACACAAATTATAGCTCCTTTTTTTTTTTTCTTGGATCTTTTCCACTGTTTTTGTCATTGTGCTGTTTTCTACTTGGGGAGTTAGTGACAGGGAGCAGAGGTATATGGAGGGATAGCAAAAAGAAGAAGGCAAGATTGTTCACTAAAACAGCCTCTCAGGCATTAATCTGCCCATTTCACGGGCATGTAAAGTCCTGTACCAATTTGTGATAGAGTTTGCCTCCCTACAGCCCAGCAGACTGATGTAAAAATGCAATATTTAAACTTTCAAACAGGGAAATAATTTTTTATATAGTGCTCCATGACGAAGTTTCCCATCACTCTTTAAGAATGGCTTGGGAAATTTCATTGGGGGTGGAAATTAAACTCTTGAGTCCTCTGAAAGAGAGAGATGGAGACATGAAAAGGGAGATTTTAAGTTATGCTGAGCCCATGTTAACATCTCGCTGTGTTT
This sequence comes from Ceryle rudis, assembly GCA_033439905.1. NCBI lineage: Eukaryota > Metazoa > Chordata > Aves > Coraciiformes > Cerylidae > Ceryle > Ceryle rudis. Next base: position 16,471 of record JAAGNO010013797.1, on the reverse strand, counting down.
CTCTCAGCTTGCTGGCGGCAGGAGGGGGAAATCGCCGAACAGCAAACGTTGTAGCTCATGGCTTCGCCAATCTTTTCATTTTGGATAAGAAAGACTTGAACGAGATTTTGGTGCATTATCCAGAGTCTCAGAAGCTGCTGCGTAAGAAGGCCAAGTGCGTGTTGGGCTGCTGCTTTCTAGCCTGTGGAGTTTTAAATAAAGCAGAGTATGGGTTTCAGAGTCATGGGGCGGGGGGTGGATTTCTCTCCTTGTGAAGCCCTGGGAAAGTTGTTGCTGCTGCAGGCACTGGGTGGTTGGCACATGTGCAGGAGATCTGGGCTGGAGCTGCTGTGCTTCAGCAGAGGGCACCCGTCCCTTGCTGTGGGCTGGAGAGGCTGGAGGTGTCCAGGGCCAGGCCAGCTCTGTTGCAAAGCTTCACCACTGAAAGAGGGCACAACCTGGGAACGAACATGGGCAAAGGACATTCATTCAAAAATCTATTAAAATATTCACATCAGGTTTCAGCATTACTTAGATTTGTTACTCTGTCCTTCCTAAGGCATAAATAACCTCTGTCCTTTTAAAGTCTGATTTTTCTGCATTATAAAATCCAGTTAATATAACACACCCCTAGATCCAAATCCTATCTCCTTTTCCTTGATGCAGGAAAATGCTGAAAAACAACAATAAACCCAAAGAGGAGCAAGGAGCCCCTGGAGACCCGCTGATCATCCCGCCAAAAGCTGACACCCCAAAGCTCTTCCAGGCTGCCCTGGCTGCCACAGGGAAGCTGGGGGGCAAAGGGCCGCTGGCGCAGCTCCGGTGGAGGCTGAAGGAACTGAAGGCGATGCAGGCAGCGCAGGTCAGTGTGGGAGGGTGACAATTTGGGTTTGCTTCATTAAGTCCCGAGTCACTGCTCTCCCCCACTGGGTCCGGAGACTGAGTGTCATTAAGGTGCCGTAAAGGAGTGAGCTCAGGTCATTGGGGTCTTATGTAGCCTAGACAGATGGGAAGGGGTGGTCCAGCACCTTACACATAGCCCTTGGAGATTGTCACTGTCCCACAAGGTTTCATTTGTGACACAAAGAGGGAAATACATTGATTTTCTGCCCAGCTGTGCTAAGCTCAGTCTAATTTGTAGCTGTTCCATAGCTGCAGATGAACATCTCTTCCATGCCACAGAGACAGAGCCACTCGTAATGATTTGGTGTGCTGGCAGGTCGGAGGGTGATTCTGGCACCCAGCACCCACAGGCCTGTCAATATTTGCAAATTCTTCATATCATGGCAAGGGCAGAGGCTCCCAGCAGCAGACACACTGTCCTGCCAGCTCTGCGTGAGCTGCGGGAAAATCATCCAGGCTTTTTTGTCATGAACAAATGAAAAAGAAAATGTCCTTGCTCTTTTTTTTTTTTTTTTTCCTTCCAAGTGTCTCTGCTAAACTCAGGAAAAAAAAAAATCATATCTCCACACAGACCTTGTTCTTACTCTTCCCAGCATGGAATTACACAGACTATCACATCTGGATACGTAAAGGGAGGTAAAAGAGCAGCTGATAGGGAGCACACAGTGGCCTTGAGGCTGGGTAAATGTCTAGGGAGACACTGAGCATAACTGCACTTCTGCAGAAGCATGACCAGGCTTCACATGGTGCAGTGCTTAACACCAGCTAACAACCAGTTACAGGCAGTGGGGAACAGTAGCACTGGATGCCCCACACAATAGCATGAAACACTTATTAGGAGCTAACTCCATTAAAGGGCTTAGCAGAACCCTGTTAGGAGGACATTCCTCTCTATGGCACATGTGTAGGAACGTTTCTGAGGCTCCTCTCTAAAGAAGGCTTTAGGACAGAGCAGTCCAGGGCCACTCCCTCACAACAACACTTCTGCCAAGCTATTGCCAAGATAAACCCCTCCAGATGCTTCAGGAGCAAAACAAGAACTGGTGCAGGAGGTGTGAGAAAGCTCTGTTGCACTGTTCTCTATGCACTTCTCTTGAGGTGTACAGGCTATAATCCAGTTACCCTTCTCATCTGAGTTGTCTTTGACAGCAATCTGACATCCTGATGATGAGGTCCAGTGTGGTGAGTCTCCACAGAACACCCACTTGTCTTGCACAGTGCAGATGTTGTGGGTGGTGGTAGTGGCTGAGGGGCCACTAAGGTTGATTTTGCCCTTTGTTTTTTGGATCGCAGGGTTCTAGCTTCAGCCCAATCCCACCAAAATCACCAGTGCACCAGAGATCACCTGTTGCCTCCCACAAACCACACACCCACCTGGGAGAAGAAATATTATCAAAATCTTCTGATCATCTAGTCACCATTCGTGTGATTTCCACCGCACAACAGGATGAAGAAATCCTTGCTGCTGAGATTTCAGAGAAAGAAGAAAAAGAAAAAGAAGAGAAATGAAGAACAAGCAGGTCCTGGGGTAGGAGTAGGAACTAGGCAAGCACCTTGGGTAAAAGCTCTTTGTTATTAATGATTTCCATGCAGTGGCTGTAGCCTTCACTAAATGCTGTGGTTAGGATCTGTCTTTCTGCCTAGACCTTCACCCACTGTTGATAAAAACCCCTGCCGTATGACCCAGAACCATACAAGGTTTATGTGCTCTGGAGCTCTATTTTTATTGAGTGTCTTTATGAATTTTACTACTAAATTCATGCCAGCCCTCTTGCTTCAAAATCCAGCCTTATGGAGTGGAAGCCCTGAAAAAATTGCTTTTTATAGCTCTGGGTGGTTAACAAGTGTTCAGATAAAGCATGAAGAGTTATTCACCTCTGACAGCTGAGTCACCCCTTGGCCAGAAACAATCATGGGAAAAAGAATGAAGTTTCTCTGTTGGGCTCAAGGTTGTCAGCAGCAGCCAGAGAGTGATTCATCCCAAAAGGATGTGGACTACGTTCACAAGCCAAGCACACTGTTAAGAGAAGGCCAAGGTCCACCCTGTTGTCTGTAGACTGCAAGATGCTTGAGAGTCCCAGCATGGTCCTAAGACCACTTTGGGTTTGCCTCTGGGAAGAGGATTCCTGCTTGTTGTCCACCCCAGGGAGGTATTCATGTGTGCACCAACCTGCCACTGCCCAGAGGGATAAGCCTGGTGCAGGAAGGGAGAAGAAATGTTAGTTTCCAGCTGGGATGGGAAAGAGAAGTGCATTCAGTGCTCTCTTCTCCCAGCCAATGTTTCAGAGTCAGGACAGAGCCTGTAGCATGCAAACAAGAATGCCCAAGAGTGCAGGTGGTCCCCTGCATTCATTGCTAGACCCCAGCAACATTCCAAGCAGCTGGTTTTCAGAGCCTCTCGGTCACTTGGTTAGCTCTTGGCCATGTTTCCCATGGAGAAGCCACTCTGGTCTTGCTCATCACTACAATGGGGCACTTGTGAAGGTGGTCTCCCAGCCATGCTGGGACCAGGTGCGGGATGGGAAGGCAAACACCTGGTTAGCAGTCAGCACACCCAGCTGATGGCTTGAGATCTCCAGTCTTCCTTCAGCACCGCCAGTTCCTCATCTTCCTCAAACACAGCATCAACTGGAGCAAGCTGCTGGTGAGCTGAAAGATGGTGAGAAGCAGTGGGCGAGACAGTGCTGTGTGAGACAAAACAGATGCTCCCCAGGGCTGTAGCTGGCCAGGTCTCCACAGCACTGCTGGTTCCATTGATAGGATCCAGTTTCTACCCTCTAGAGGAAAAGCTGGGGCAGGTTTTGCTGCAGGGAGCAGCCCCGGCGCCACATCTGAGGGACTCTCAGGTGTTCAGCAAATCCTGGAGCAGTGCTGCAGGTTTCACAGGTCTGTTCATGAGACAGCCAACATGTTCATAAAGGGTGTCACCACCACTGTCACCCCCATATGTTGGTGATCCCACTTTCCATCAGCAGCCTGGAGCTCATCTTCACCTCCCACGGGATCTTATTTTGTTGCATTTTTTCCCTTTCCTGCAAAATGAATGGGTTTCTGTGGTGGAAAAAG
>JAAGNO010013796.1:0-10484 GCA_033439905.1 Ceryle rudis | reverse complement strand
GGCGTGAAAAGGCGGTGGTAAAGGAGAGAGTAGCTACTGTGATCGATGTGTGGAAGACGGCGGGTGGGGGAGAAGATGAGAGGGAGGAGGAGAGGAGAGGAGAGGAGAGGAGAGGAGAGGGATAATAGCAGCTGCTGTTGATATCCCCTTTCACTTTCCATATGAAAGTGTAATACAACAGGTCTGAAAAGGATATTTATGTTGGTAATATTTTTGTCTTTATTTTTAAATTAAAATATTGATTACTTATCCTTGAATAAATACTGAAAATAAAGCATCCAAGTGCAGTGGAAAAAATAAAATAAAGTATTAATTGCCCCACCTTCCCCCTCCCCCCCATCATCTAAAAGAAGAAGGATTTATTTTTTTAAAACACAAGGGAAACAAGAACAGAGAAATAGTGTAGAGAAGTGGGGAAAATTCACAAAGTCTTATTTAATGGATTTTTAAGTTATACATGCTGCATAGTGGATAGGCAATTGAAATATGTCTATTAACATTTTCTGTTCTAGTGAAAATTGTCAGCTACTTGAGCAAATTATTTTGAAAGATAAAATAGAACAGGACAAAACATTATTATAGCTAGCACATTAGTAAGAAATTCAAAAAAAAAGTTAACAGAAACATTTTGCTGGCTGCTACTATTTAGACCTTAGGTAAACATATGGCAAACTGTATGTTTCTTTCTATATTGCATGTTGTTTAGTTGTTGGGGTTATTTTTGTTAGATTAAATAGCTTTTAATATAAAGAAAACAACTGCTGGAGCATATTCGGTAAAATGTCTTGATAAGCATTTTATTTTTAAATCCAACAATGTCTTCAAATAAAATTTGGAGGAAATAAGCAAAGAAATTAGAACTTTTGAAAGGGGGAGGGATTTTTGGCTTTGTTTTTGTTTTATTTCTGTATGAAATGCCATATATTTGAAAACATATTTCTAAGCTAAGCCTTCTCCATTTCTGGGTGTGCCATTATCTTTCACAAAAATAACTATTCCACTTCTATTCACAATAGCTCTTTCTAACCTATTCATAAGAAACCTTCTCTCATATTGCTGTTGCAAATCACTCTTAACTTTTCCCTGGATGCTGGGATTTGACTCTGTTTCCATGCAGTCTTGAGGGACAAATTCATCTCTGGTGTAAATGAGCACATTTACATTGAAGCCAGATGAGTTGCTTTCTCTTGCACCCAGGCTTAATTTGATCCTAGCTGTTTAGATCCCCTTTGGCTTAGCAATTCTTCAGTTGAAAGATTATATTCTGACTGTGAATGCCAATAGTCTTTTTACTCTGGTAGCTGATGAAGTAATAAGTGCATTTAAGAGTTTCATGAAGTACTTCACAGGTAGAGGGAGACAGCCCATTGCAGTCTTGAAGTGTCTCTTACTCTTCAAATGAAGAATTGGAAGTCTGAGGGAATGAAAGATTAGTGTATTTTTGTGACTTCTATATGAATATCAAGAAAGTTTGGGCCTTTAGAGACAAGGGGGACCATTGTAACGCATTTCCCTACAGTATTCATTCAAGTCTGAATCAACAGAGCTTCTAAACCTCTGACATATACATTGACCTGAGGGGGAAGAGGGAAAGAAGGATGTAATTGTGCCAATTAATCTGGAAAGGCATCTGAGAGAACAATGTCTTTAAAGAAAGCCTGATAATGATCTTGGTTAGTCTAGAGTAAATCTAGAGTGATGGCAAAAGATCATCCTGTACTTTTTGGTTGTAACGCGTATCAGAATTCATGCTGGACTAGACTTGGTAATTGTAATCACAGCTCTCTAAGAACATCAATGTTTGTAATTGATAGCAAATATTACATAGAATAGCAAATATTTTCAAGTGCATAATAAAAAACCACCAATGAATTAACAATGTTGTTTTTCTACTTTTGCATTTTGCTACAAGCCCCACATATTCTGAGAAGGGATTTGTGTCGTGCTTATCAAGAAGGGAAGCAGTCTCAGTAATGTGTACAGCTCTGGTGAGTAGTTTATTCTAAGACCTTCTACATTCTACGGAGGAATCAGTACATCAGAAAACAAAGTAAGCAAAATGAAGACAATAAGCCATCTATCACTTTCATCTATTTTACATTAAGAGATTAGCAAATCTGGGAAAAAAATAAAATGTAGAACAGAAGTACCTTCTCCTGAGAAATGGGGGCATTAATGAGTCCTAGGAAGCATTACAGCTAGAAGTAAGAGGTGGTCTTCTGTGCTGCTCCCTTTGTTCTTCCCTCCTCTCACACTGATGCAGAAGCAAAGCCAGCCTGTCTGTTCACTCCTCCCATAAGAGAGGCTGCAAGACAAGAAGAGAGGTGCAGAATCCAGTCTGTGGCTTTTGTACATACATACAACACAGAGGAATGAGAGCAACTACCTCTCATCCTTCCAGTCCCACTTCCCAATTCAGGATTTACTGGACTTAATGGAAGACACACCAACAGCAATGCCATAGTTAATACAAAAAATTAAATAATCCCTGATTAACTGGTGAAAAGATAATTTTAGGAAGTATTGAGTGAGTTGGAAAGTGTGGAGTCCCACTGAAACACAATATTGATTTGGTGACTTTTAATTTGTTAGAAATTTTAACCAGCAATTCTATTCACCTATTTACTTTTCCCAAGTTATTTATTATTGACCAGAAATAGGTTTGGATGAAAGCTGTTAATACTGAAGTGCCAGATACTGCCTAGATATGAATGGGGAAATGAGTGGCTGGAGATTACCTAAGACAGATCTGGGTTGTAGTCAACGCTCCTTAGCTCCATGTTTTCCAAACTTCTCTTTTTTCTAACTTGCACATTACAGTTTCTTGGCATACTCTTTACATAAATATAATTGTTCAAATGTAAATCAGAATACAGCATCTTAGCCCCAAGCCACTTCTAACACCCTGGCAGTAATGCTAGCCATTGCTGGAATTGTTAGCAAGAAAGATATTCTCATATTTTGAAATGATAGTAAGCTTTTCAATCAGAGTTATGATGTTTGGTGTAGAGGAAGAGTTTGGGAATCCTAGCTTCTTGGCTGCCTTTAGCATGGTCACCTGCTTCATGAGCAAGGGTTCAAACATAAAGTGCTATTCCCAGAATTTTCCACTCACTGCATTGAGGATTAGTCCTTTCTGATCAAATTGATGCTTACTGTAATGATACGAGTCTTTTAGACTCAGTTGCTGCTGCCAGTGTTTTTCTGACATTGCCAGACACAATGAGACATTAGGTCTGGATTTTAATCGCCTCTTTTCTTAGGAAAAATACAGTTGGGAGATCTAAGATCTGATCCCGTAAATTCTGTTTCACATGAGCAATCTCACTGCAGATTAAAGACTAATCATAGAAGGATTTGGAGGATTGGGACTTTTGATTTCTCTTCATGTTAAGGCTTGTTATTATCTGGATCATCCCATTGATTATCTTTCTCCATCTTTTGCATAGGGCTTTAGGAATCATTAGGAGGAAATAAGATTTTCTGACTTCAACTTAATCAGTAACATGTGTACTTTGAAAAGTTACATTTTTACATGACAAAAAATGCATCATCCGAAAGCAAATATCTCCAAGGTATTTGGACTTGCTTCTAACTGACAGCTTGGACATTATCACAACTGTGTGGCAGCTCTTTGTTCTGACTCACAGACACTGTGAATGTTTGATAAATGTTACCTTTTTAATTCTTGATAACATTATGAAAATGTTAAGAAATGTTACAGCAGATAACCTTTCTAGACCAAACAGTCACATTAACCAGGTGAAGTTAATAACTGACTACAGGACATTTACTTAATTTAACTTTTAAAAAAGTTTTATTCACACTACTCAAACTTTCCCTTCAGTTTTATCTCCTTTTCTCCAAGGTCACAGATAAGGTTTTCCTCTTACTTAGTTGCAGGTCAGCTTTCATTAATACTCAGGTCTTCCTACAGCCAAAACCAAATATTTATGGGTATGTGAGTATGAAACACCATAATGATAAATGCATGATAATACACTGGAATGAAAGATTTCAAGACAATGGTGTTTGCTGTTTCATCTGGACATTTTCTTTGTGTAGTCAGGACGAGGTACTTTGATATAAAACAGATGAAGTGTTTTTGAATGAATAAGTCTATACTCTAAAGCATGACTTCAGAGATCAGGACATATGGGTGGACAGGTGTCATTTGCAATGAAAGCTGCTAATGTATTCTATGCATGTCTAAAATCACTTTGTTTCAAGGTTGTGCTTTTGAGGATACAGTTCTGCAGGTTTCTTTTAAAGAATGAAGTGCTAAGTAATGGATTAAAACCTAAAAAATTATTTGAAAGGTCTTTGCTGTATTTTTAGCACATTTGAGTTATACCTTGACTCCTTAGAAGTACAATTCCAGACTGTATTTAAATTTGAAGTATGTCATGGCATTGCATATTCTTAGAATGATCAAATAGGCTTGGAAAATTTAATGTTTAACTTTCATCAATGATTACACAAAATTCCACACATAACAAAGGAGATGATTTTAAGCATATTAGTAGCCACATTAGTTTTATTCTTAAACAATTTGACAAACTGAGGCCATAGTGGAGTTTCATAAATTTTACAATAACTCCTGCAAAAAATAAAACCATATTCTTTGTTTTTTGTAGAATAGTAATGAATATGACTACCGGGGTGCTTAAATTAGATGCTTTTGCTGCCTGACAACCTACATAGAAAGTCTCTTCCACACTTCTGTCATTAATGTGAAATCAGGTCCTTTCTCTCACTACCTCTCACAAGAATTCTTGTGGGAATCTGACAGTCAAAGCATAAGTTTCACTTGTGTTGAGTGTGAATGGGGCCTTGACACTATGAAGTTCTCTGCATATGGAGCATGGGCTTGTTTCATACAGGGGAAGGTTAGTTCTGAGGCTTTTAAAAATCATCACTCTTCAGATAAAAAAAAATAATAAAATGAGGTTTTGCAGTGTCTATCTACTTCTTATATTAAGGGAAACCTCAGTAATGTAGTAAGAAGGAAGTGATAGTTCTGTTGTTAACTGAATTTCTTAATACTGGCTGTCTTCTGTCATCCTCATTGGCCATGTACTGACTTCTTGCTTGAATCCTCATGCTGCAATAGCAAGAAATATAATGTGATTGTTAATTGTCCTACCAAATTGTTACCATATTATCCTGTTCTGTGAAAATGGCTTAACTTACCATTAAGGAAGCATTTTCTTTCAGGCACGATTAGTTGATTTCCAGAATTAAATATATGATGAGAAATATGCTTGACCATTGCTGCTCAAGCTGTATTTTGAAGAACTGATAAACTTCAGTTCTATTTTTCAGGAAAATATTAGAGACAGAGTGTCACTAATTGGTGGCTGAGCTCAGCTCCTATGTTTTTCTAAACTACTAATATTCAAATAAATTTTCTTATCTTTAGATTTGACCAAGATATATTTGATATCATTTATTATAATGCACGTTGATCCAATAATACCAATGTTCTGGTCCCAGAAATGTGCTGATGTAGAAACCTTACTTTCAGAAAAGGCTATTTCCTTTAACAACATAATGTAGAATTTATAATTTACTTGCCAAGAATCACCATGTCTGTTTGAATTGTATTTATCATAATAGGTTCTCAGGGAACCTCCAATATACTCTAGTATTACAGAAGCTCAAAGACAGAAAAAGCCTGTCACCTCACAGGGTTAGTTTTTTGTTTTGTTGGTTGGGGGCTTTTTAGTTGTAAAGCATTTAAAAGACTGTATGTTTGGTGATGAAGTACTTGGAGTTACACTGATGGCATTATTCCACAGGCCTGCAGATCACTGATTATTTTTGGACAGTAGTATTCCATTTGCAAAATAAATGGAGGGTTGTCCAAAAGAAATTATATACACACACAGGTCAGGAAAAGCTATACTTTTAAGTGATCACAATCTGGTGCTGTCACTTCTTTTTCATATCCTGTTATACAATCATGCCAGTTTATGTCACCTGGGACATATTTGGAGGCAGTAGATTGAGGGTATGGGTCAAGCACCACTAAGGAAAATCTTTTCTCCTCACAATTCATCCCTGTACTATACCAAACAGTGCATAACTGGTTCTAAAACCTAGCCCTGAAAATCTGGGGCCAGTTTGATATCTTCCTTCAAGAGAGTCTAACTCATTTGATGAGTTAGTAAGTAACCTTTAGTAAGTTTGCAGATGACACCAAGCTGGGTGGAAGTGTTGATCTGCTTGAGGGTATGGAAGCTCTACAGAGGGATCTAGATAGGCTGGATCGCTGGGCCAAGGCCAATTCCATGAGTCAATAAGGCCAAATGCCAGGTCCTGCACTCAGCCACAACAACCCCTAGCAGGCTTGGGGAGGAACGGCTAGAGAGCTGCAAAGCAGAGAAGGACCTGGGGGTGTGGATTGACAGCCGGCTGAACATGAGCCAGCAGTGTGCCCAGGTGGCCAAGAAGGCCAACAGCATCCTGGTCTGTATCAGGAATAGTGTAGTCAGCAGGAGCAGGGAGGTCATCATTCCTCTGTACTCAGATTTAGTGAGACCACACCTCGAATACTGTGTTTGGGCCTGTCTCTACACGAAGGACATTGAGGTACAGAGGCGGGCTACCAAGCTAGTAAAGGATTTAGAGCATGTTTCTTATGAGGAAAGGCTGAAGGATCTGGGGCTGTTTAGCCCTGAGAAAAGAAGGCTAAGGGGAAACCTTGCTCTGTACTACCTGAAGAGAAGTCATAGCAAGGTGCAAGTTGGTCTGTTCTCCCTAGTGACAAGCAATAGAACAAGAGGAAATGGCCTGAAGTTGAACCAGGGGAGGTTCAGGATGAATATTAGGAAAAAATTCTTTACTGAAAGGGTTGGTCAGGCGTTGGAATAGCCTTCCCAGGGAAGTGGTGGAGTCACCATTTTTGGAGGTGTTCAAGAGACAGGTAGATGTTGTGCTTAGGGACATGGTTTAGTGGTTTTGATAGGGCTAGGAATAAGATTGGACTTGATGACCTTGAAAGTCTCTTCCAGCTGGAACAATTCTATGATACTATGATTCTATGATCTAATACCACTGATTTTGCTCTTGGATCCCACATAATCTCACAGGAATGCACAACCTACTAAATTTGCAAAAGTAAACCCACTTATTTCCAGGTTTAGATGTTATATAGAATGATCTTTCAGGATTTAGGAGTTAGGAACACTAGCAAAGTCCAAAAGCATCATCAAAAACTATGGGAGATTGAGCAGTTCAAAGTATAGAGATAGAAGAGATTGAGAAGATGATAGTTTTATTTCCTCAAAACTATTTACTATGTTGGCTCAAAGTCCAGATGGAGAGCAGTGACAAGTGGTGTCCCTCAGGGATCTGTGCTGGGGCCTGTCTTGTTTAATACTATTATCAATGATATAGACAGTGGGATCGAGTGCACCATCAGCAAGTTTGCAGATGACACCAAGATAGGAGGTGCTGTTGATACACCAGAGGGATGGGATGTCATCCAGAGGGACCTGGACAAGATGGAGAGGTGGACCTCATGAGGTTCGACAAGAGCAAGTGCAAGGTCCTACACCTGGGCCAGAACAATCCCCCACTATCAATACAAGCTTGGGGAAGAGGCAACAGAGAGCAGCCCTGCAGAAAAGGACTTGGGGGTGATGGTAGACGAGAAGCTGGATATGCAGCAGACAGTGTGTGCTTGCAGCCCAGAAGGCCAATCACATCCTGGGCTGCATCAAAAGAAGTGTGGCTAGCAGATCAAGAGAGGTGATTCTACCGCTCTACTCTGCCTGGTGAGATCTCACCTGGAATACTGCGTCCAGCTCTGGAGCCCTCAGCACAGTAAGGACATGGACCTGATGGAGCAGGTCCAGAGGAGGGTCACGAAGATGATCAGGGGTCTGGAACACCTCTCCTACAAGGACAGGCTGAGGGAGCTGGGATCGTTCAGTCTGGAGAAAAGAGAAGACTCTGGGGAGACCTAATAGCCACCTTCCAGTACCTGGTGGGACCTTATGAAAAGACTGGAGAGGGCCTGTTTACAAAGGCCTGGAGTGAAAGGACGAGGGGTAATGGTTTTAAAATAGAAAAGAGTGGATTTAAATTAGAAATAAGGAGGAATTTCTTTACCACAAGAGTGATGGAGCACTGGAACAGGTTGCCCAGGGAGGTGGTTGAGGCCCCATCCCTGGAGACATTCAAGGTGAGACTTGACAAGGCTCTGAGCAACCTGCTCTAGTTGAGGATGTCCCTGCTCTCAGCAGGAGGGTTGGACTAGATGACCTCTAGAGGTCCCTTCCAACCCAGACATTTCTATGTTTCTATGTTACCACCAGGTCTTGAAGGATTCTATCTTACTTAGATTTTGTTAATGAATTAAAATTAGCATTGGTATCTGTTCTCATTTTCAGTATTGTCATTATCATTGTCATTCATATTGTCATCATCAGTTTTTTGAGTAAAAAACTTGGCACCATTTAAATTTTAACCTGAAAACCAAAATTATTTCCTTTTGTATAACAGAGCTCTGATTCACCTTGTATATACTTCTATGGCATCACTGGAGATGTGCCTAACGGTGATGACATATTTCATCTGCTGAAATGAACATCAAAAGACCATTTAATCGCTTGTAATATTTTCTCCTTGTTTGGGACAGAGTATTTTAAGGGTAGAATTCTGCTAATGTACACTTCTTCTAGGAAGCTTCACAAGGTGGGGCACAGGAGATGCTAAGTTGCAGAAAGAAGATGAGTATAAGCCATTAACATTTCCCCAGCAGGGTCGGATTTGATGTTTCCTTTGTTTGCAGTACCCAAATTAAGAAGATGTTTCTGTGCTGTGGCTGTTGCTTCTACAGAAACATACTCTTGGGTAATCTCAGGCTGGTCACATCTCCTTACTGTTAGACACCCATTAACAAGCTGATTGAAAAGAACCCATTACTGTTTGCACAAGGTGCTGACTATTTTCCAGGAAGTCCATATTTCTCATCGGCTTTATCAACACTTCAGGCTATCGATATACAAAATAAAAACCTCTTGTTCTGAAAAGCTATGATCACAGGAGAAACCTTTGCATTCTTTCTTCTTTTTTTTTATTGCAAACATGTTTGGAGAAAACAAAAACAAAGGTGTTATCTTGCCTTTTTTTTTTTTTTTCCTGAAACCAGTATTACCAGCCATTTTACTTGTACTTTACTATTATTATGTAGGTGACGGCTGTGACATGTTGATCATATATGGCAGTGAGAAAATTGATTTCCCTCAACAGAAATGCTTCCAATTTTCCGTGGGCCATAATTTTATGTCCACAACAAAATAAAAGGGTCATTTTCCTTAAGATGAGGGAATTGAAATCTTTGATAAAAGCCATAGTAAATGTTGTACTTTTGATTGCAGAAACTGCAGTTTTCACAAACGTATCTCCTGTCTGTTCTGCACCTGTGTGTGTTTCTGGAGAGTACACAAGGGTGAGAAAAGGAGAGCAAAAAGAGGCAAAAAACAGTTTTGAAAAATTGACTTGCTTTAGGAAGTTCTGCAAATCTCCAAATTCTTTCTGGACTCTAGTTCTTGTTTTCTCAGTGAAAATGTAGGACTCTATTAGTAGCTTTCAGTCAAGCTTCTGTTTTTCAAAAAATATTCTCATTAAAGCCATGCTTCTCAATCACCACTCTTTAGATATGATTGCCTAACTTTCTGGTATGATTACCATTTTGGAATTGTAAAAAAATAAAATTTCTTAAGATACTATAATCACAGTACACTAATGAAAAAGAAAATTTAATAAACAAAAAATTACCTTTTTTTTTTTTTCCTGAAGGAGCATGTCCTCCATCCTTAAACAATCCTGTAGCTGTATTTATTAAATTAACCATTTCTGGGAAAATGTAGGAGCTATTGGCAGATCAGGCTAAAAGATATTTAAGACTGATTCTGTTAAAATATCCTTTAATTATGTAATAGACATTTATTTTAATATCTTTTCTTTGACTCTTTACACTGGCAAGTAGGGAAGGACTGGGAAGTTGACCAGGTAGGCTGCATGTTATTTTCATTTAAATTGGATTTGTTCAACAATCTGAACAAAATATAAACTGAATCCTTGAATATTCTGGCAATCTTGAAAACTGACATTTTGGTAATTAATCTTTTATGTCCATAGTCCCATGTGTGAGCATAATGTATATGATAATGTCTCACTAGAAGGTTTTTTCTCTATAAAAATACACTCTTTGATACTTCACTTTTACAAGATGAAAGATTCACAGAACTGTTGTCACCTGAGTTTGGTTTACAGAGTGGCAAGGGAATTGTGCCAAATCAAGCTGTGTTTTCAGAATTCACAGTGAAGGAGTGTTTGTACAAGAGACAAAACATGAACAATTCCTTCCTTCCTCCCCTGCCTCAGAAAACCTTTGTCTTTAACTTTTTACCTTGGCTGTCAGGTGGTTCCTGATGTGCTATGAGAAATTGGGAAGAGAATCTTATTTATTT
>JAAGNO010013795.1:40092-50334 GCA_033439905.1 Ceryle rudis | reverse complement strand
GGCTGAACAATCCCAGCTCCCTCAGCCTGTCCTCGTAGGAGAGGTGCTCCAGCCCCCTGATCATCTTCGTGGCCCTCTTCTGGACCCACTCCATCATGTCCATTATTTTAAATTAGGAGATACTTGTTTGCTTTTTAGGTATGCAGGAAGATTATGGTAACTGTTTACACTTGCCCCTACAAATCAGCTTCCCCTCACACCCACCAGTACCCTGTAACTCACACACCATGAACCACCTTCCTTGACCAGCACTGAGAATGGAAACAGCTGCTTTTGTTGATAGTTTTATAGGCCCTTCAATGAATGTATAGATGGGACAGCTACAAAAGTGGTTGGAGCTATAGAAAGCAGGTACTGTGCCATAATGCCCTTCTCATAACAAGGACCTTCATAAACATGTAGGTTTATTGTCGTCAAAACCTTCTCCCAGAGCTTTGCTGGTCTGATAGGCTCCAGCCTAAACTTACTTCTGGTCAGTTTGTTCCGGTATCAGCAGCCTTTTTTGGCTCTGATGGTTTATTTCCCTGCCAAAACTGCATCTCAGTGGTGACTCACAGCTACCTTGTGTGAGGATGGGCTAGTGCATCTAGGCCCTTCTGCTTCAGGCATTAATCATCCTCCAGTGTCTAGCTGGGGCTTGTTTATTTTATATATGTGATTGTGCATTGTATCTTAGTGACTTTAGCCCACTATTGTGGCTCCAGTCTTTAAAGCCATGGTGCCTGTTGTATAACAACTTGATACACCTTCAGGTTCAAATTGCTTCCCAACATTGTCATGAGCTGCCATAATTACTTTTTTTTGTATGCAAGCCATTAATCAGTTAAAAATGAAGCAGAAGACTGATTGTTGGGTTTTGTTTAGTGTTTACATTAGTAATTTCCAAGGTGTCTGCAGCTTTTTCTTCCCATGCTGCCTGTCAACATCTCTTTTGGGCAGGATATTTCCTGAAGTCATAGTTCCTCCAACTCTGCATGCTTGATGTGATACTACATGGAAAAATATTAAATAATGTTTCTTGAAAATCCAGATAGCTAAGACCTACTTATTTTGAGTAAACTTCCTCCAGCAAACCTGTTATGTCCTGATCTCTTTGCAGCTTCATGTCCTTATTCTTGGTCAGTCTTGCTGAAATCTTACATGCTGTTGATGAGTTCTGTAGCCTTTCTTCTATGTGGCAAGCCAAACCGAATCATGGAAGTACTGGTGCTGAAGTCATGAAAGTTGTTTTTTATTGGTTTGAAAATAGTTGACTTTAATTAAGTGTCGAGCAATTGTGTGTTTTGTGTTTGTCAGTTTTGAAGACAATGAGTTGCAAAATGTGGTGTGTGTTTTAAAATTCTTGCTTGGTCATCTGTTTTCCTCTCTAATGGCAGCGGTGAAAGCTGATACTCTTTCTTCCAAAAAAACAGCAAATGTGTTTTGACATAAAACTGGCCTTGGGCAACATGCCAGCCCAGATGGACTGGCAGCTAGGGATGCCATTATCTGCATACAGTCCGAAAGCTGAGCTAGATGGGTAGTAGTTGGCTGAATGGCTAACAGGCATTTTCTAGTATGGTTTGATTTCTACAGCATATTTACACCAGTTTGTCTGAAGCAGGTTGGAATTGAGCGGTTTTCAAATGGTATGATAGCCAGACTAAATATATTCAGTATGAACCTACATCCTGCTCTTTGTTCCTCTGGTAACACCATCACAGAAGTCTTTAAATGTCTGAACAATTCACTACTGGTTACATCCCGTGGCATATGGAGAACATCCTAATAGATACAGACATTTTCCTGTAGACCTTATATCCTGGTTAAAATAATTTGTAAATTAAGTGATTTGTGCGAGAAGAGCATTCTTTGTTTTAACAGCTTTAAGCTTTGCTGAAGGTAGTTCTGGCTTAAATAAATGCTTTATGTTAACTTTTGTGATACATCTGATTTGTTGGGCAGATGTTTGAAGAATTTTTTCTCTTCAGTTTTTTTATTTTTAAGGAAAAACAGATGTGCAGTCTGGTGAATCTGAGTTTCTTTGGGGGTTTTCTTGTTTTGAAGTTCGGTTCGTAGATTTCTGCACAAAGCTTTCATGGCATAAGGCTTGTGAAATTAAATAAACAAGCCACCTCTGGGTAAAGTACCTCTCTAACTGTTGAGGATAATTTATGTGGAAAGTGAGCTTGTGTCTGAAGTAAATCTCCAGTTCAGTAATCTAAAATTAAATAATGATTGACTTAATTGCTTCAGGATCATAAGAACTGCTCTTAATAAATACAGGAATTAAGCGTGTGTTATGAGAGTGGATAATTGCTTCTGCTTCATTTTCAATAACTTCTATCAAGACAAGGTTTGTGGGTAAAAGGAATACCTTTTGTTATGCTGATTAGGAAATCTAGGAAAAATAGGCTACTTCTTGAGTATGCAAGCCCTTTCTCCATTCTGAATAAAAGCTGCAATTTCACTACTAAATATAAATTGAAAACACTTCTCTTTAATTTCACAGATATGTGCCAGGTAGACCCTCTGAAAGAAACGTTAGTCTATAACTGTGGAGCAGATTGTAATGTTAGTACACGGGAAGAAGGATTCAGTTGTTTTTTGTCCCCAAAAAAGGGAAAGATGGGTAATTTTTGTAAGAATAGTTTGAGTTAAAAGAGTTTGTTACCTGGGTTAGCAGCTGCATGTTTTTTGCATTTTATTTTGCTTCTAAACAAAATATTGTTACCTTCATTCATGGAAGAATGTCTTTTTTGCTTATAGGCAAATGAGAAAGCAAATCTCTTGAAACATAAACAGTGGTACTTCCCTGGAGGGAGGAGATGGGGATTGTCCTGTTGCTCTGAGTGTTGCCAGGTGCCAGAAGTGGTCCCCAGTGGTGGTGGTAAGAATGAAATCTTCCCCCATGTTGCTGTATTTGTGTTTTGTCTATAGCAATAAGATGCTTTTAGAAAAAATGGGGCTGCAAATTCTGTTCTTTTCATAGAGCTGTATGAATTGCTGGGAGAGGCATCAACAGTCTCCCACTCTGAGGATTTTAATTCAGGGATGAAACCAGCACTTCAGCTTGTTGCTTGCTGTAGTGTTTGCTCCTAGTCTCTGCCGTATGCTATGTCTGGTGGTAACTGTTGCAGCAAAAACTTAACCACAAAAAACACTCCAGAATTACTTAACTATCACCTCCTCCCTTAAATGTAGAAAGGGCACAATGGCCTTACAGTGCTTTGAGGGCCTCCTTTACAGAGTTCTTAGAAATCTCTTGAATGCTGACTCTGGGGTCATAATAGGCTGCCTTTAATACAAGCATCTTTAAATTCTGTCCTAAAGTATGGGAATATTAAGTTACAGCAGCAAACTTCCTTCTTTTTGCCCTTTTTTGTAGTCTCTGCTGCGGACAATGACAGCAAAAGTGGAAAGCTGATGGGATCCTACTGACAGAGCAATAGGATAGTTTTTTTTCCAGGGCAGGATCTTAAATCCTCAGAATGGTTAGTGTCAGATGTTGACATTTTCATGATCTCTGATGCCCTGACCCTTCCTGGGCTTTTGTACAACTATTTGGGTTTTTTTTTTTAATAGGAAAGTAATTTAATCCTGGTGATTTTGCAGAAAACCCAGAGTGTTGCTTTAGTAATCTATAACCTTTCAAGGTCTATTATAGGACAAGTAGTCTCCCAAAAATCTTTCATTTCTGTGAGATATTTATCAAAGCTCTGATTCACAGGGCAGAACATACTGGATCAGCCACAGTCTGTTCATGGCATGGATTCTGACTCCATGCAAAATTACATCCCTTTTGAAGATGTACATTTTCCTGCTGTAGAGGAAGTTAAAGCATTTATCCCAGATTATATTAGGTGGGCAAATAACCACTTTCTGTGAGCCCCAGTTATTCTTGGATCAGAATTTTACCCCCAAAATTGGTTATTGCAGCTGAATCTGGTTAATGCTGACCATCTGCAGCTTTGGTGGGTGGAGGGAGGCCCTCTAGGTTGATCATTAATGTAGCCTTGTTACAGTGTCATGGTGACCAGCTACTCTGAAGACCAGTTCTGCAGAATGCTTTTGCTAAGCCTCATTGCCATTGGTGTTAGAGCAGTGCCTCAGAAGTAACACAGAAGCCTGTTTTGCGTTTTCCTGTGTTGTAGCATATTTTTCAGCTTCCATGGCTGCAATTTTTGCTTTTCTTGTGATGGCCCGAAAAGGCCATCGATGTGTTACTGAGAAGCTAAAATATGCTGGGGGGTGTGTGTGTGTGTGTCAGGATTTTATGAATTGTGCACAGCTCTTGAATTTTTAAGTTCTGCTTCTGTTTGATGAAGAGAGAATTTGGGCTTCTGGTATCCATCCCTTCAGGCTGCCAAGCCTGTCCCCTTGTGTAGTGCGTGCCTGGGTCACTAGAGCCTGCAAGGAGCAATAATCTGGAAATGAAATGTTCCAAATGAAGTGGATGGCCATGCTGGAAGCTGCATGGGTTGAATAATCCATGAATAATTCCTTCAGCCTTCACCTTCTTGATTGTTCAGAAAGATCCTGAGCAGGTTGATAGATATTAATATGGATTAGTTAAATTTTACTGAGAGCTTTTCAGTGTCCCAGTTGATGCTGCTTCTGTGGAACAACTCTCTATTTCATGAACCAAAGCACAGCTGCTACCAAGAGGCACACAGGCAAGGAGATGGGGGACTGAATTATGGGGGGACCAAATTATGATAGTGTTTGCCATAGCAGCCATCCCCTCCTTTTGAGGTTTATGCACAGGCAGAGGCCCTATAGGTATCATCTGCTGCTATTGTCCTTATTGTGTGTCTTCGTGAGGGGATTTGCCCTTCTCTGTTACAATTTGTAACAGTTGCTGGAAGATTCAAGTTTCATATACACTTAGCTGGGGGGCAGAGAGAGGAAAAAAAAAAACCTCTTTGAAAAGCACTTGTAGACCTAAAGATCCATCAGGCCAGATGAAAAAGCAACTCACAAAAGCAGTCGTGGCAGTTACAATTTCAAGAGTTTTCTATAGTTCAAGCAAGCAGAAATGTAAAGTACATCAAAAAACCAGTTACACTCTGCTTTCATATTTAATTTACCAGTGTGGTGGCTGTGGTAATGGGCTATTTCAAAGCCCCTAGATACTGATGTTCTGGAAAGCTGCTACCAGAGATATGATCCCTGCCTTTAGCTTCGTGCAGTGTGGTTTTCAAGCTAAGAGTCAATTTTGCACAACATGCAGAAGCAACATTCTGTCCTGTCTGGTTTTAATATAGTGCACTGAGTTGGGACAGTATGAAAATGAGAAAGGACTTGCTTTTCTTGGTAGTTCAGAAACACTCAAGAATGTTTCCGTGTGTTAGGTGTGTTAAAGCATGGAGAACTCTTCTGCAAGGTAGAAAGTGTTGCTCTGAATGCTTTCGGGATGGGGTGAATCTTGTTTCCATGTCCTTCACTTCGGTATGTCTCCTCTAACTACTAAGCTTGTATATAAGAGGAGGGCACCAGGATGAAGATCAGCTCTCCTTGTTGTTACTTTAATTTGGAAGAATTGACCATGACAACTGTGAAGCACTTTTGCTTTTGTGAAGTACTTAGTCTTCTTCATCTTTGAAGACACTCAGACTGCGCCCCACTAAGCTTTGCTCCCCAGAGAGCTCAGGGAAAGGACAGCCTGGTTGGATGATGCTGGCTTATGCTTGTGCACAGGACTCAGCGCTGTTCAGCCCTGCCAGGGTGGTCACTGCTCTGGGCCAGCACAGAGACCACTTCTAGCTGGGGGAGATCAGCTGGTGGAAATCAAGGACCACAGACCTATAAGCTGGATTTCCTAGGGATGTTTATTTTGAGAAGAAAAAATAATCCAAAGTAAAAGTGCTTTACAAGAATCTATAATAGCATTTGCTCTTACTCTTTTATAGTTGTTTTGAAAATGTCGATGTTGCCATGGGAAAAATTGGATTTACATGATTTTTTTTTTTTTTTTTTTTTTTTTTTTTTTAAAAGTTGTGAAGGCTGCACATTCAGGACCTTTGACAGTATTTTCCAAAGCAGCAGAAAGTACAAATGAGAATATAGGTGCTGTCGCAGCATGCGTTTTGGGACGATACTATTATGCCTTAGTCATAAGGCCAGTTTTGCATCACTATAATCTGATTGCCCAATCTCTTTGCCTGTGTTTCCCTCTTAAGAGAGCCTCCCATTCCAACTTATTTGAGTGTTCAAGTTTAAGGGGACAAGTACCCTGATGCTCAAGAGAGGCTTGACCTGAGACTGAGGAGTTGGAGATCACAAGACCAAATACACTTGTGATTGAAAACGGCCAGCAAACAAAGGACACCCCTTTAAAAACAGAGCAAGCCTTGCTCCTGCTGCAATGTAAGAACAAAGAGGGAAGTTAAGCTCAGTGCACTGGTGATGCAGCTGCTGGGATATGGTGGCAAATGCTGGTCCCATACCATGGCAGAGAAGGGGTGTACGTGTTGAAGCTGGCCAGTTAAATAGCAGCCGGCCATGACCATGGGCTCTCCTGCACCACAGGACCTGGCTGCAGTGGCTTGTTTTGCAGGTCCCTTCTGCATGGCTGTGGGGGCAGGTACTCCTTTCCTCAGCTTTGTGACCTTTTGCCTTGTTCGGTCATAAATCATCTGGATACTTTGGAACATTTATTGCAAGATGGGAGCAAAAGACCTAATCATCTCCTCATGTGGTTCTTTTTCCTGTACTGAAGGTATAGTAATGCCACTTGTTAGCTGTCATGTGTGCCCCAGAAGAAAAAATATCTTCACTCTTTAGGACTGAGAAAGTGTAATGCTGGGATATTTGGTAACGTAAACTTACAGCCTAGTTGCAGGTGCTACTGTGTTAAAGCTCCTCTGTGCCTACAGCTACTGATTTCTCAGCTTTACTAGGTTAACTGTTCCTTAATGTCTACTGAAATTATCTATTTACTAAAAAATTCTAAAAAATGCATAAACACCCTCTCAAAACCAAAAAAACCCCAAAGTTTAGTGTAAGATATATCTCCCTGTTACAGACCTGGGATAAGTAATAACTGTAAAAGCAGTTACACAAGGAAACCTCAGGACATGATGACCTTAAACATGAGTTAAGAGCGAGCCTTTAGCAGCTCCTGGGAGTAGGGACTTGTGAACAGTCAAACCAGGCATGGGATAAGCTTCCAGTTGCCTGGAAGTAATAAACTTAGTTACAGAAAAATACTTCTTAAAGCAATCAAGTTTCAATTGTTACAAATATTTCCAAAATCTGACTTTATAGTAAAGTTTTAAGGAATTTAGATAGAATGAATCAAAGTAAGTAATTCATGTTTCATGGGCTTGAACATGAACATCACAGACTGCAGACTCAAGAAGCAATTATACTTTACTGAGTGAATAGCATTAAGATTCTTGTTATATGTCTTGATTGGAGAAATATTGATCATTTTAGATTAGTTCTGGTAATTAGACCAGCCTGCTTGTTTATTTTAAATGAAGCTAGCCTGGTTTGCTAGACCTATTGTGTGTAAGTTCTATATTAACACTTACTGAACTGCGGGTGGTCTTTAGTATCCTTGAATATCTGGTTTGGGGTTTTTTTTTTGCATATAATTGCAGATGAGCTAAGAGTTATTCTAGCAGATAAAAATGAATCATAAGAGCATAAATACTGCTTCTCAAACCATTACTCTGCTTGACTGAGGAGCTTTTGAAGAGCAGTGACAAGCTAGCAATGGTGACATCCAGACTTCAAGTCTGGCACACAGGCTTTTTTAAATATGAGGTTTGCTACAATAAACACCTCTGTCTACTAATTACCTTCTAATTTTTCAAACGATGAGGAGCAATTTTTGACTTGGCAATCCCAGCTACTCTGAAATGCCGTGAGTTCCAAGAGAAATGAGTGCACGCTTTCATAATTTCACATTTCACTTATAAAGATAGCTTTATAACTGTGCAAGGTAATGGAAAACAACCTCTACTCCAGTGATCTTGTGCATCTCTGACAGAAGTGGAAACAATGCAGAGGAACATATGTAGAAATTTCCACGCAGGCAACTGCCCCACTGGCTTGGGTTAGGTCACTGAGAAACATCCCACAGTCAGGTTAGTATCAGTACCATGACACCTGTAGGACAGAGAAAGTATTCACAGCATCAGAATTATTTTAGTGTCCTTTTGTCTAGGTCCAGTCAGAGCTAGTTTACATGAGACAATAATAAAAAGAGCAGAGAGTATCTATGAAAACTCCTTTGCTTTTGCTGCAGTTCTGAAGCAGCCCTCATGCAAAGTGGCTGTCTGAATTTTGCTGGTACAATGCAGACACGTGTTTCTAGTGGGCTGGTGGTTTCAAGGATCCCTGCAGCCTTCAGTAAAAGGATATTTAGGTCACCTCCCTCTCAAACATTTCATTAAAAGGCTACTGTTCAGAAGAAACTGAACAAGTGAAACTGAGTCACAACAGTGGTAACCAGTCCTTGATTCCTGATCATTGCTGGCAGCATCTTTTGAGGACTCTGAGTGTTGCCACAGAAGTGTCCCCTGTAGAATTCATAATGGTTTGAATTAACTATGCAGGCTACAAGAGGCCTACTTAGCAATAGGATGCCAAGCTACCAGGAGATGGAAGATCTTAAGAAATGAGGAGAACTGTAGATGTATCTTTTCAGGTGTTTCTCTTATGTGGATTTTAAAATAGATTGGCTGTTTGCAGAGTGGCTGCAGTTCAGTTCCACTGTGAATGGCCAACAACAGCCAGAACGGTAACAATGTACAGACTTAAGTTAATCTTTATGTATGGGTGGGATACCATATATACAAAATGCTCTGGTTGTAATTTATGAAGATTTCACCATATTCAGAAGTGCATGTTCATGCACATACAGTTCAGCTTTGTATTCAAAATGTGGCCTTCAAATCGGTGTAGGATAGAAGGGGCTTTTATTTTTGTAGTTTTTGTTTGGGGGGTTTTGACTGTTTTTTTTTTTTCTTGTTGTTTGGGTTGGGGGAGTTCCAATCACACTGAAAAGATTGTATGGTGTGTGACTGCTGCCAATATTGGTATTTAGGCCAGAAGAGGCTGGTGTGATCTTGCCTGAAAATGCAGAAAAACAACCTTTGTCCGGCATGTATTTGTTTTTGCTATCAGTCTGCTTGATAGTCTGCTCTATCTTTTTCAAAAGATACCTGCTTTTGTGTATATGCAAAAAGAGCTCTGACCACGAGGATGATTATTAATTCAGACTGATAACAGCCTTGTGAAATATTTGTCAGTGAAATCATCTAAAAGTATAGCTGTTGTGTTTGGGTAGGAACACACTGCTGCTGACAGGAAAGAGCATAAAAGTTGGGTCTCGTACAAAGAAGAATGAGGGTGGTCTGGGCCCCTGCCTTGCTGTACAGCTCTACCTTTCTTGCTTTCTTACTTTTGGGTTGTGAACAGCAGACTGCATGCGGTACTGCACAAAGCAAGATTGCACTGAACATCCTCTTCCTCCTCCTCTGCAGGATCAAGCTCCCTGATGCAATTCAGGCTGCCAGTTCAGCTTACGTGAAGTGACTGAGGAACTGTTTGGGTTGTGTACTTGTTGGTTTTCCAAGCCACATTTTTCACCTGTTATTCCTGCCTGACTGTAAAAAAATGGGATTTTATCTTAAGCTGTCTTGGTGACAGTCAGTTGCTCAGCATAACACCTACCATTTCTGGGTTTAGTATTATTACTCCTCTCCTTGTCTCCCCTGTGCTGGAGATCTTCCAAACCCAGATACTTCAGGATGGTTGCTTTAGTCTTCCCTCCCCCTCTGTGTGGCCCCCACCTCCCTTCTGGTTTGGACCCCAGAAAATTTGCTGGTGGAAGCGTAGACTTCCTGTAAAGATATGTCTAGAGGAGGTATCCTTGTCCATGTGAGGGATGTCAGTCTGGTGACAGTAGGCTGCTTGGTCTTTCTCACTTGTTACAGATCCATGAAGAATACTGGAGCTTGTAAAGGTGCAAATGAGTGGCATCTATTCTACTTATCAGATACCTTCTAGAGAAGACTTTCTCCATTGCTGGTAAGCTGTGAGCAGTTAGCCATTTGGAGGCACATTTGTAGGGTGAAATGATGTGAATGCTCTCCTGGGGATTTTCAGGATTTAGTGTAGCAGAGCACTTGCAGGGGAGGACTCCTGGTGTCTCTCTTTGGTTTTGCAACCGTGATTCTTGGAGCATGTGGATAGATCTGGTGTCATCTGGAGCCTTTGCTTTAGGTTTTATTAATTTATTTATTTAAT
>JAAGNO010013795.1:0-39992 GCA_033439905.1 Ceryle rudis | reverse complement strand
CGGGGCGTTGAGCCAATAGCTGATCCTACATCCTGCCTTGATCATACATTCTGAGCATGGGTAGCTTTTCATCCTGGCAGTTCAGGATGTCAGCAAACTCTGGAGCAGAAGCACGAGGCATAAGCAAGCAAAGCCAATATACCGAGTCTTACATCTCCTAGCCTGCTTTGTGAGGACGTAGGAGGGAGGTGATGGGTTTGCTACTGGACACCCCCAAGAGCCTGCCTGCTCCTGCTGGTTCTGTTGCACCAGTAATCATGAGTTACTCTGGATGCAATCATAGAATAACTCATATTGCTTCTCTTCTGCAGAAGGTAGTGGTTTATACCTCAAACTTAAAGCAGCTCGGCAGTTCTCAAAAGACAGACTCAATTTCTTCCCGATGAGTACACAGTACTTCAGAGAAGAGCTTTGAACTTGGGCAGGGGTTTGTAGGCACGCATACAGTGTTTGCAGAGACTTCATTTAGCAGCACTCAGAAGCTTCTCCTCTTTCAGTCACAGCACATTGGCATGTTGACAGATATCTCCTGTTGGCTCTCCTTGTTTCTTATGTGTGAGGGTTGATTTATTTTTGCATCGTTTTCCATCTAGAAAGCAAAGTATATCATTCTTCTTACAACACTTACCTCAGATGCAGATGAGACTTTTTTGTTTATTTTGTATTCCTGTTTTAACAAGTAAGGAAACTGCCACAAAGCATTTTCCAGATTCACACAATCTGTCTAGGAGGAGACGGGTCCTTAGGTTTCACAGCTTGATTTGTAGGTGCATTTACACTCCTGAAATTTCTTTTGTAGTTTATTTTTAGCTGAAATACAAAGGATGAATTCCCACTTGTCTTGAAAATTCAACCATTTGGAATGAAGAGAATTTTGTGTAGTCTTAGAAATGAGTAGACACTACTGAAGTTTTTCTTAATCATCAGAGACTAAGATTGGCAACACTATATAATTACATAACATTGATCTATTTTATACAATACAAGAGGCCTATTACTCAAATAATTTTGTGCTAATAGGGCTTCTATTAGATAACTCTTTTTCTCTTTGTTATGTAAGGGCTGGTATTATAGAATCACTGTTTGAATACCAGCACTGTAATTTTAGAATTGCTTTTATAATAGAAATACCAAGTAATCCTTGCTTCGAATATAGGCAATTATTGCATTATCCTATTTTTTTTTTTACCAAATGAGGCCCCTTGATAACAACTACTTGGATTTTTTTTTTTTTATTTACAAAATCCTGAAGTTGTCCTATGCCCAGTCATATTTCATTATATGCATTTTCTGTAATGAATATTGTGTACTGGAAAAGTATTTATCAGCAGTCCTGGAAACTGGTGATTGAACTTTACCTACGAAAACATTACAAGTGCATGTTTACAAACTCTGCACGTCTGCAACCCTATCGTCTTTGAACTACGTGTGCATTTGTCTCTTGGGTTTTGGGGTTTATTTTGATAAAATTTTATATTATCTTATTGCTGAACAGAAACAATGTGAGCAGTATCAAAATGAGATCGAGGAACAGAATTAGTAAAAATTCCTTTGGAGGCCACGGAAACTGATTATTTCCAAGGAAGGATTTTAGCTGCAAGCGATCTCCTTCACTGTCCTGCTCTGAGCTATAGCATAACCAATTCTCTGTTCAGTGATTTTACTTTTCAGCTCAGTCTCTTCTAACTAACTGCACGTTCTGAAATTAATGGCATCTTTTTGCAGACAGTGTCTAGCAGTGATAACATGCGGTGTTTACAGTTACTACTAAGGAATGGTATGCAGAGAGGCTCTTGCTTAATTTGCTCCTATAGAAACCAATGTCACTGCTAAATCTTGTGTGCCACGTTGGAGTGCTGTAAGTGGAAGGGTTCTAAATAAGTAAAATGGTTGCATGTACAGGGAGGAGTGGACAGGACAGGTGACCCGAACTTGACCAAGAAAGTATTCCATTACACGTACATCATATTCGGTATAAAGCTTGAGGGATCAAAAGAGTCAAACACTCTTCTGTGGATTGCATGTGAGGAGGACTTCTGTTCTTCTGCCTTTGATCTCAGTCCATGCTTTCCTGAATCCAGGTCCCATATGCTGCTGAGTCCAGTCTGGGACTTCCCAGTGTCTGCCCTGCAGTGACTATCATTGGGGGAGTTCAATATTACTTTTGTATATATTTATTTTCTTATTAATATTATTTTCTTTTTATTGTTACTGTTTCATTAAAGTTATTATAGGGTGTTGTGGGTTTTTTTCAATCCATAAGTCTCTCTCCCCTTTTCTCTTTTCTCTCCCTTCTGGGAAGGGAGAGGGGTTAATAGAGAGCATCTGTAATTCATTTAGTGGCCAGCCAAGCCTTAACCCTTGACATTCCCTGACAAAGATGTAGATAGTACTAAGATTGTTATCTGTGTAGTCTCTTGAGAAATGCTGCTGAGCCGTAGGTGAAGCTTTACAATAGACCTGAACTTTGTGCAGGGTATAAGAGGGCAGAAGGACCTACTGATTTGGTGCATGGAGGGCATCTGAAATTTTCCTTTATTTCATGAATGCTGTGATGCTTTTGTCCTGGTTGAGAAGTTGGTTCCCACTGGACCCTATTCACCACAATTTCTGGAGTATTCTGTACTTTTAAACTCAGAGGCAGTTTTTTATATTCTTTTCCTACCCAGATCTGCTGAACTTGATACCAGATAAAATCTCCTATTTGGCTGTGATTTTTTTTTTTTAAATTCACAGTGTCTTTTTTTTTTTTTTTTCCATTTTTGTCCAAATAGTTCCAAGTATTGTCTGTTTGATTTTAAAACTTTCTATATATTGTGCTTTAAGCGTGCTTGCGCTATCTCTTTCCACTTTATTGAAATCTCCTAAAATCTGTCACTCCATGTAAGAGGGCAGCCAAGGGTTTAAGAGGAGCTAACAGAATGCCATAGCTTTCTGTAGTGCTGTTGCTGAAGTTTAGTTAGAAAATAAGAATGTCAGGGGGCTGTGACTACCACTTTAATTTTTCTTTGACCTTTAAGATAGACTTTGGCTTTTATTTCGTTGTGTTTCTTTTAGAGGCCTAACTCTTTATCAGGCAAGTATCAGTTATATTGGTGAAAGCTATATCCACACAAAGGGCTGTATTGCTGTAATGGTAGGTGAACGGGAATCACATTCTTTGGTCAGACTGTTGTGTCCCTGTGTGGACCTGGCCTCAGGTCTTTCTTTATCTGTCCAGATTATGGTGCAGAACAGCACCTGAGCCTTAATCACACTGGCAGCACCATGTTCCTCCTGCCTGGGTAGTGTGTAACTGCTGCTGCTTTGTTTCTTTCCTCTCTAGACTCTGGCATCTCCTTTTTATTAACCATGCAGCTGGAGTGTGCCTGCTGCGTGTGACTCAGGCTTCCCAAAAGCCCTGAATCTGGAGTGGGGAGAAGACAGAAAATACTGTTGGCTTTAGATGAGTAGAGCTCTCCTCTGAGACCTGCGCAGAAAGGGTATGGGCAGTGGAGTCCCTAGTCCCACTCCAGCACCCATGAGCCTGCTCCCTGGCTGACTGGAGAGTACCTTTCTTTAGTCTGTGCTGTTCAAGGATGTCCCTCTGTTGCACTGTGAAGGCGAGCGTTCCTTCTGCCTGGCAAGGACTGCTGTCTGGATGCAGACCAAACCCTTTCTTCACTTGCAATATCCTTTCAAGCCTTGTGTTCAGTCTTCATGGAGAAAACACAAGCTTTGGTAGGTCAGGAGGTTCCTTTGTGTTAAAATCTAGATTTTTGTTAAAATCTTTTGTCAGCTCTTCAAAAAAGCGTCAAGCGGCAGTGCTGAACATACATACCACACGACGCGAGCAAATCCAGTTGATTGTAGCCTGGTAATTTGCTTTAAGAAGATTATTGGATTAGAGGAAAAGCTTGGTTTGTCAGCAACACCACCTGACAGTAGTATTTATTGAGAAGTATTACCTATTTTAAATATTAGTCCACTTACACACCAACTGTACTTTCATTCTTGAAGTAAGAGGGCCTTTTTCAGTTCAGTGTTTTATGAAACCATGTAACAAAAGAGAAGACACAGCTTTTTTTTCTCCTACTGCGGAGCAGGCAGTTTTAGTAGCTGCAGTGCTTCCAGATTTACCTCGATGTGCTTTTGTCATCATAATCCCTCCTCCATGTCAAGACTGATTTGCTTTCCTAACCACGACTCACATCGTCCATTTTTGCCGTTCCATTTCTCCTCCTTCTTTTTTTGTTTTTATTAATCAAAAACAAATAGAGAAGATGTTGGTAAACCAGTCGGGTATATGCTTGCTAGCTGGAATTTGTGCTACGCTCATCGTCCTGGCTTTAGCTTATTACTTGTATTGGTAAGTTGGATTTTGTGCTGCAACTGCGGTGGTGGCTTGTCCTTTAGAATGCTTTACTGGGGTGGGCTGAGAGCGGTGGTCCTTTTGGAGTGCTCTTGAAGGTTGATGTACTGCTCACAAATACGTGGCTAGGGTAGATACCTTCCCTGATTTGTGCTGTTGCCCTCTTTGTTGTGCATCTCGGTTTTGCTGTAATTTGAGTTTTTGTATGTTTCCATTCATCTGAGAACACAGTGGCTAAGGATACCACAGCGTGTTGGGTAAGATGGTGATTGTGCCTTTCCGGTTTGTTGGTGAGAGATTTTTCAAAACTTCTTCCACTCTTGTTCTCTCGCTTAGCATTTGCATGGCTGTCTCTCTTGGCACCCAACTTGGAAAATAGACTGCAACAGGCTTGCGATGCATTAGGGTCTTTGCGGGACACCCGTGTTTTCAGCATTTCAACAGAAATGTTTCAGGCAGTTGCAAATTAAGGACCGCCATGGTTTCCGCACCACCACCCAGAGCTCAGCAGAGTGCTTCCTCTTGGGGGTGAGCTGGGGTCTGGGAGGGCGGTGGCATTGAGAGGCGACGCCAGGACCCTGGGCGTACCTGAGCTTTTCACTGTGCCGGAGGAGCACATGGCAATGGGCTTGTGTAGGTTTGGGAGAGGTAAGAGCAGTGCAGGGCTGCCCTGTGTTTCTGGGCTGGCTTCGTCTCTATGCAGGTCTACATATGTCCAAGACTTGCAGCCAAAAGAAATCTTAGAAATACTTATAGCTGTGTCTGGAGCAAATTACAACTTTTAGAAACCCGAGTGCAATCTGTTGACTATTTTTAGTGGAAAACTTACATGCCACTTCAGCTCTAAAAGGAAAAGCCTGATGGAGTTGTAATTAATATGATTACAGTTGGAAAACTTTCCAGGGGGTGTGATGTTGGTGAGAACAAGTCTCCAGCATAACATGTGAGTTCTTTTTGTTTGTTTTATAAGGTGATGAAGAGAAAAAATAATGAAAATCTGAGGGGTGATCTTCTTGACTTTGTTTTTGCCAAGTACTTCCTCCAAGAAGTTATGCTGTGTTAGTTACAAGCCTAAGTTACAAGTGTGTTCCTCTGTGTGTACGCACACACTTCTAATACTGAATGAATTTATTTACATTTAAGCTTTACAGTGAATCTCTGTAAACTTTCGGACATACATTGTGGCAGTTCAAATTAAAATGTTTGTGATTACTAGCCTCTTTAGTCCTCAAAATGTTCAAGAAAATGGGACATATGTAAGTGACTTTATAGTTCTAATGTTAAAAAACAGGAAACGTAAAGCTTAAGGATGTTAACAGATGTCCTGCCGAATGTTTTCTTACCAAAGAAAGTACATGTGTTAGGTATATAAATGAACACAATGTAGTTTTTAATTAATTCATCATGTCTTGACTCATTATTCAGGTGTAGTATATGCCTCAGATCAGTTATGCTTTTGTAATGATACAAATAAAATTTATGTGAGTGTTATACATAGGCATAGCATATACATCTCTTTTGTAATTCTTTTTTTTTTTCCCTATTTTGTTCACTCTTAAAATTCTTGACTTGAATCCAGGTCAGATCTGGTTTGCAGGAGAGATTACAATTTTGCACACAGCAGGAATTAACTGGTATTAGGTCAGATCCTCTTCTTCAACAGCCTCAAGGTTCAGGACAAAATTAGTGACATCACCTATTTGCATGTGAGCTCATTCAAACTTCTCTGATTAGATATGGATGAGACCTAATGTGAGTACCTCAGTGTGGTTTTTTGGCTTTGTTGGTTTGGGTTTTTTAACTCTTTAAACTTGTTGATGCTTGAAGAAAGCTGACTGTGATAAATATTTTAGTTTATTAATTTAACATAAGTCTGCTCTGTAGGAAGTAACTAGGAAGAGCTTTTTTTTATTTTATTTTTCTTCTTAAATGTGTTAGCTTGTCTGCTGTAATTCCTTGAGAATATTTCCTCAGAGCTGAGGTGATTAAGATCAGAGATCACCAGTTCAGCAGGGAATCAACTTTGCATATTGAGAGATTAACCTGGTTTTTTTCTGTAATTCCATCTGTGATCTTTTGCTTTTCCTGGATTGGAGCACCTTTTTTAGCTTGTTGGATGGGACATATTTTGGTCATATTCTGGGCTAAAATTAGTTTGTATTCTCTAAGGAATGCACCTAAGGAAGCAAAGGGTCTTTGTTCCTCTGGGATTTATGTGGCACCCTGCCGGCCTGGGGCTGGCTCCTTTGCTGAGTGTCTGATGCAAGAACACCGATTAACCTCAGAATCGACCTAGGAAATTGAGCACGCCCCCTCCACCCCACCCCCAGAAAAAAAAAAGGAAAAAAAAAAAAAAAAGTGTTGCTCAGATGTGTGAAGACTGGTGCTCAGGCAGCACTGGAGGAGGGCAAGGGACCACCACAGCTAACAGCCTCCTGAAGTTATAGGCAGCTGCATAGGAAATAGTCCAGAGGGCTCATGTGCATCTACTCATCTATTTCTACACACACAGACGACTTCTGCTATCAGGTATGGATGCCTCACAAGATATACAGCCTATACAAGTTGTATAACCCATAGTGCAGAACTAAGTCCACAGAAATTATAAGAGCATGAGACATCATTTTCTTCTCTGGTGAGTCATTACTGCTGCAGGGAGTTTGTTTGGTTGAAGTCTCCCTGCAATGTGAGACCCTTACAAGAATTGTACTTTTTCAGCAATGAACAAATTGCTTACGACATAAATAATGGATTTATCATTGTGTGTGCTTCTCGTCACTTCATAGATAGGACAAACTCATAGGAATCCTCTGCTCAATTTTTTTTGAAACAATTGACTTTTCCTTTCTTTTTCCCCATTGCCAAATCTGCCTCTATGTTTCAACTTTTGGCCAACAAAGGAGCCTGAGGTACTAAAATGAATTTAGTTTGATTAATTGGTTTATTTTTTTATTAGAACATAAGGTAATTCAACTGAGTGATCTTACCATGTTCCTAGCCCTGCCTTGTAGCTTGAGTGATTTATCAAAATGCTTGAACTTGCCATAAATGTTTTGATTTCAGTAATGAACTTTGAGTTAAGAGCAAAAATAATTCATATCACAAAGTTTTTGCTACTGCTGTATTTTGTACTGCAACAGTTTAGCGGTTTTTGAGACAGACTGGGAGAGGGGAGGCCTATGCTATGCTTGGAGGTATATTTAAGCTATTTTAACGGGCTGCATCATTTCACTCCCCATTTCTTGTATTTGCTTGTTAACTGTAATTGTGCTTTGCTCTCTCAATTTTCAGGTGTTTGAAACAATAGCTTAGCACATGATCTCTAATCTGAAGATGTTAATCTTCACTTGGATTTTATTAATATTTCCTAGCGTTGTATTTTTGTTGTTCTGTTATTTTAGGCAGAATAGCCTGGAGGTTCCTAATTTGTACATGCTGGAGCAGTGCTAGTCGTTACATGCACAGAGCTCTGTGTTGGTGGGGAGCTCAGTGTCACTGGTCCTGGGAATGGGTAAGCGCTCTGGGAAATACAACAGTGTAAATGTTAAACTGGTCAAACGTGAGCTTTAAGCCCTGCTCTTGTCAAGCTAGTGCCTGGTTTGTGTTTTAATTCAGAATAGCGCAGCAAAAAACTGCATGGTGTCTGCTTATTAAAATATTGTTTTAAAGAAAGATGGACTTCTGAGGGAGATAAATAAGCAAAAATGAGTAGCCATGTTGTCCGATAGTGTTCCTCCAACAGTTCCCCAGCCCTGAGGGGAGCAGCAGAGCACACACAAAGAACACCTTTTTATGCTGGCAGGCCCTGCTGCCTGTGCTGGCCGAAGGGCAGAGAGGGCCCTCATACGGGCTAAGGACTCTCGTGAGATGTAAAATATGTATGTCTCATTTATGTTTAGTATATTATTCACATATATAAATGCTAGTCCAGTTCACTGACGTTTTTCTCAAAATGGCAGGGGAAAGGAGCAATACGTGTTGACTGGCACGTTCTCTGTCAGGCCTGCAGAGTTCAAATGTCTGTGCCACCATGAAGGAAGGCTGCGCAAGAAGGGGCCCAAGCCTGGTAGAGGTGCGGTTCAGTTTTCTGGGTGAATCTGCACAGATTATCATGAAAGCCTCAAAGCACGACATGATCTATTTATATATAACACCTATTATCTATAGTTAATGTGCCCATAATGTGCTTGAAATATCACCACGTTTGTGTAAAAGCCACTGTATGCTCTGCTGCTTTATTTAGGCAGCTTAAAGGGAAGCATTGAGAAGATAGGTGTCCTACATTGACTGGGTAGTTGCCTATGAGATAAGTGCCTGGAGATTAAAACAGCAAATGTCTTCCTCACACATTGGTAGTACCAAAACATGAAACTTTAAGAGCATAGAGTATTCAAATAAATCAAGAGTTTGAAGAGAAGGTGAAGCTTTGAGCAGTGTTCTCAGTGTGGATTTTGGCACATCGTTTCTGTGCTGTGGCTGCTGCTCATGGATCTGCAAACATGAAAGAAGAAGGTCTCGAAGACCTAAAAAGTCATTACCCACGGAATTTCATGACCATGCCCACGTGCACAAATTGTGAGTTTCTCCAGGCTAATATAGCATTGCCGTGTATTTAAATTTGATGACCTGAAGAGGTTGAGCTTGGCAGATTTTTCAGCCTGATTCACCATGGTTGTTTAAATGTCCCTTTCCTCAGTGATATGTTTGGAACCTATTGAGGGGTTTCCAGCCATGCATGGCTGGCAGGTGACAGCAAAGCTGTCTCCAAAATAACTAGAATCCTACAAAATTTATGGAGGTAGCCAGGAAGGGGAGAAAAGGGCTGCTGAGAGTCTCACCTTAAGGAAATATTATGACATAAAGTTGGGGATCCTTTGATATCTGTATCTCTACATGGATGTGAGCTTGTAAAAGTGTCTATCAATATTAAAATACAAGTTTGCTGGGAACCAGGCTTTTGAAACTACTTGCTAAATTCCTTTCTTCATCAGGCTGCTTTCTCATGATGAATAGCTGGCTACTCAAGCTCTTTGCAACCAGAGCAATTGTTATTCATGAACTAAATGGCAATTCCAATGTATTGGTCAGAGTTGAAGCTTAGGAAAAACGTGAGATACTAAGGGCTGGAGGAAAGACTGGAAGAGCAACTGTCAACATTGCATAAGCTGTTTTTGACTCTTGAATGTAAACCAAGGTGACCTCAGGGACTTGCTGATCCTGCCCATTGCAGTGGTTGCTCTGCCACAGACCTCTAGTCTGGAGAGGCAGGCACTGTTCCCATTTTGCTGAGGATGTGCAACAGTGCAGCTCCCCAGGCACTTGGTCCCCAGTGGCTGATTTGGACGCCCTTTGCAAACAAATGATGTCAGACTATGATATGAAAGAGATGTGACATAACACTCTGAAACTTGGAAGATACAGTGAGAGAGGCCCATCATTTTAATGCTAGCGAAGATGTTAAGAAGAGCAAGAAAAATGCTCTAAGTAACACTTAAACTTGCATCTGTCTAAAGAAGGATGAACTTGTTTTAAATCAAATCTTAGTTTTGCAGAGCTGGTAGAATAAAAAATGAATCCGTGGCTGTTACCTGATATGGCATGACTGTACTGCAGCCGTGATGTGATTAGTTTTAAAGGAAGGGTGAAATGCTTGTAAGAGTAGCCATGGCAACGTAAAGCTCGCTGCAGGCAGCGAAAAATACCTGGGAAGGGGAGTTAAAACTCTAACAGTTTGGACTTTATTGCTTAAAATGCATTGCTTGCCTTCTTATAGAGTTCACTTGATGACATTTCAAGGATGAAAGAGGTTTCAGAATGGTTTCCTATGGTCAAATGTGAGGTCTCAGCATCCTTTTTTCTATGGAGGTTATAATTGTGGGCTTATAATTTTACAAGCATTCTTTATAAAATGTAAAATGTGTGTGTATATAAGAGTATAGTTGGGTAGGACCTCTAGAGCATTCCATTTGAGTTTGAGGCAGCTTTCAGCAGAGTTTATTTCACAAATAGGTTATGTTGCTCAGTGCTTTGTCCAGCTGCACTTTGAAAATGTCCAAAGATGGAGTTTCCTCAGCCTCTCTGGACAATTTGCTCCAGTGCTTAACTACTCTTCGTATGTTGTTAATACAGCTAGCAATAGTACAGACTGATGCCATCTTTTAATGTCTGGAAAGAGAGAAAGGAAGCCTTGGTGAGGCTGGTGAAGCTTTGCTCTTAATTCCTTTCAAAATTTCTGGGAATGTGAAGGCTTGTTGTTAGTGAAAAGTTCTTGATCTTCCCAACACTTGGGTTTGGACTCTTTGAGTTAGACCCTTGCAAGGTGTCACCGCGAGAGTGTGTGCCCTTGTAGGACTTGGGCCCCTAATACTGAGATGTGATGGCTGTCCTGTACCTGCCCAACGTGATGTGGTGGCTGAGGTACCATCTCTCTTTTGCACTGGCCGTGTGCAGGTAGTGCAGCCAAACAGATGGTGAATGGGTGAGAGAAACTGTGTCAGTGGTTGGACTTTGTGACATGATGTCCCAAGATTTTTCATACATATCCAAAATTTTGGGAACTGAGATGCCATCTTCTTAGTCTGTGTCCAAAGGTGTGTGATAGGTCGCCTTTTCTGAAGGCTGCTTCTTGGGAGAGGTCAGCTTACAGCACAAAGCAAACATCTGAAGTTTGGTGGACTTGAAACTGAAGTAAACCTGGAAGCAGCCCAAGGGTTTTCTTTGTTGGTGGCCTTTTTGCCTGGAAAGGAGAGAATCCAACTGTATGCAGGTGTCCACGGTTTGGCCTTGTCTACGTGAAGAGGTGATCTCATCCCACATTAGGAGTCTGCCAAGGAAATTGATGCTATCAGCATCCAGGTGTGCTCTCCTTCTCCTGCTTGTCTTTTTGTCGGAAAATTACGTTCATTGGTAATTCTTCAAATATTATTTCTCCCTTGTCACCGTTATGCACGTATTCTGTTTGCTTTTGCATAGTCAATTTTTTTTCTAAAAATAGAAGCTGAAAGCAAAATTTTGCAATTATAAAGCTTTCGCAGGAGCTGTCATCCAAGGAAAGATTGAGGAGACTAATTGAGTGTGTATATGGGAGTAGACAAGATGACAAAAGTGCCGTTGTATAGAGAGTGCATTAACAGAGAGAAGAGGGAGAAGCTTAGCAAAGAATTCCAACTAGAAATGATAGTATAAAATAAAAATTTAGGGGAAAAAAAAGTTGTTCTTAAAATGTAATAGGCCTTGTTCAAAAATTTTTTTAGCAGAATGCACAACTGAGGAAGTAGCTTGTAATGACAGAAAATTGATGGGAACTTTTGTTCTTGGGAAATTATTGTAAAAATAACTCACAAACCATTAAGATACTATTTTGTCTCTTGTGTTCGGAAATAGCATCAAATGCACTTTACTAAATAGACTGTCTTTCTATTTGGTACATATATTGCCTTGGCGAGGGGAGAACTAAAACCAAACCTTTGTTGTACTCAAGAGAGCAATAACAGAAGCTACACTTCTGAAAACAGACGTTTATGTGGAGAAGGAGACAAGATGAGTTTGGGATTTTTTAGGTTTACTGTCCTCTTGATGTGTCTGAGAAATTTTTGGATTGACTAGTGACTGTTTTGCTTGTCCACTAGGAGCAGGTCTGGCGGCAGGAAGCTGGTGCATGGGGCAGAGCTGAGGAGAGCTGTACTGGTGTGACGTGTGTGCATGTGGATGTGCCTTCCTTCCTGCACCCAGTGAGTTAGGAAACAAATAGCCCAGTTTAGAGTTTTTTTCTGGCAATTAGTAAGCTCCTCCTGCCTGACTCAGTCCAAGTGTTGTAGTGGTAACATTACCATGCCACAGAGACATAGTTAGGAGCTAGCTATCAAATTGATGACAGAACACTAGGTTGTCATTTTACTTTGTGGATTCAGCAAGTAGGGGGGAAAATCAAAATGATGAGGATTTCTTCTGACATATAAATAACTACTGTAGTTGCATGTGGCGAGGGCAGGGAAATAACATTCTATATTTACTGGCGTGGAGGTGGAGAGTGAGGGATGGAAGACTTGTTCACTTCCTGAATTCAAACATACTGGTTGCAGGGGGTAGCATAGTTGGGTGGTGATTTCTGCTCCTCTATGCTGCTTTGTCCCCTACTCCACATTAGTCTCTCAGCCGTTCAGCTATTTGCATTTCAAGGCTGCTATCTTCTCCTTCTTCTTGGCTACATCAGCACTTATGAATCAGGTTTGGACATCCACCCTGCCCTTGTCTCCATAGGGGTGCAGGCAAGTTGCCATTTTGAGTGAAGCGTGTGCTCCTCCTGTGCAGTTCTTGATCTGAACTTACTGTTGACCTCAGTAGTAGCATTCCCATGTGCCAGGTTTTCTGCAGTTGCATGGCTAACTTCGGAAAATGTCCCTTTATTCAGGGGAGTTACTGCAAAGGACGTTGTCATTGAGAAGACCATATACTGATTTGGAAATAGACAACGTTTTCTGAATTATGTCTTTTTGTACAATATTTAGCTTGTACTTCTCTAGACTCTGCTGTTACCTGAAGAGTGCTGGATTACTGGTGTTAGGAAATTTATATGGCTTAATTATTTTGTTATTTACCACTTCAACTAGCTACTAGCTGGCTAGTGCTCTGGTCACTTGCTGCCAGCAAACCTCTCTCTTCAGTGAGGCTGGAGGCACTCTGAAATTTTTCACAATTTAGGATTTGTACACATCAGAGCAGGTAATTCAGGAAAGGGTGCTCCCGTAAATCTTCTGTCAAATCCCTGCATCCAAATATAGAAATACTGAAGTTTCTCACTGAAATAATTACATTTTTAACCTGTTTTTTAAAAACAAACAGAATTTTTGAAACCTGGTTAAACTTCAGAATTTGAGACCTAATGAGAGACTTAATTACCAGATACAAAGCAGATGTTAATCTCGTTAGAAAGTAGGAGTCAAGGTGATGACAAACCATCTGTGTTACTCTTTAAATATTTGTTTTCCCAGTGTTGTTCATTTAATGCTTAAAAAATGCTGCTGTCAGCATCTTGACATAAACCTGACCAAATCCTGTTTTATAGTACCAGTCGTAATTGTAGTAGCTTCAGAGTTTTGTATTCATAAAAATGTGTTTTTGCCTGTGCTGGCAAACTATCTGGCTTAATAACCTCAGAAAGAATGAGGCTTTAGAGGGGTATTGAATTACTCTGACAATCCACTCTGGGTAGTATTCTTCTCACTGAAGAGAGTAGCCACAGCTAGAATGTGTTCACTTTAAGAACAGAAGCCTACTATAAGGGAAAAAGCCAAGATGTAAGTACCAGCAAAAGTCTGGCCCCGTTTAAAATTCAGAGACCTCATTTTCTCCCACCTGTTTTTTATTCAGGGATTGCAAGAGGCTCTTTCCTTTTTCAGCTCCCAGTCGGGTTTTCAACTTTGAATGAACTAGTTGAAATGAAGAAAGTAGTCTCGCTACACCTGCTAGCTCTGCCAAAACCAGAAGTAATTAAGGAAAAAAAGTCTTTTCTTTGTAAGAGGAATTGAAAATGCTTACATTTGAGGAGAAAATGTCAGTATCAGCATTTGCTCCATGGGAAAGGCTGAAAATAATAGAGCTGCTAGATGCAGAATGTGATTTCCTGGTGGTTAAATCTTGACTTGGCCTCCAGTCAGGTGGGGCAAAAGTCCTGAGCTCTTGAAAGTAATAAAAATGCCCTTTTTTCAGCTATACTGAGAAGAGCTCACTGATGCAACTTACAGCTTCAGGTATTTCTGTGCTTAATCACATGCTTGTAATAGGTTATATAGTAAGTTTTGGTCTGGTGCTCTTTCATCATTTTAACCAAGTGGAGTGTGATTAGGTTTTTGCAATTTTTTTTTTTTTTTTTTTTTTGTAAATCAAACTGAAAACCAGGTGCTGTTTCTGCCTCACAATACACACCTATATTGTTGATTTTTCTTACCTTCACTTAAAGTGGAGGGGGAGTTGGTAAGGATGAGTCTGGGGCCAGCTGGGATGCCAGGTGGGTTACTGCGCTTTGGCCTCTGCTCCTCCTGGCCCATCACAGCCATGTGAACCCAGGCTGCTTGGTTCAACAGGGCCACCCCCAATATTCAGTGTGTTTGTGAAGCAATAACAGTAAACCACAGAGAGAAGGAAAGTGGGAGAAACCAGAGATATGTCACACGTAGAAATTCTTTAGCATTTGTGAAATTAAATGCAAGCTGAGAATCTGTTCCAAGACAGTTAAGAATTGGGAAGGATTATTTCTTTTTGTCTGTGTTCTTTGAAAAGAGTATATATAAAATGTTCATTTGTATTGGATATCTATGCCATAGCTCAAGAGGGGAAAAGCAGCTGGCATCTATTACATTTGTGGAGAGGAAAGAGATTTGATACTTTTGCCACATTGCCTGCAAAAAAAGGACGATTCTTGCTTCTGTCAAAATGCAAATTTTATCACAGATTTGTGGGGTCACAGTCACTGTGCAGCAGTTGCATAGGTGTGTAAACTGCAGTGGGATGGAATAAATAATGAGCTGACTTGAGAATAACACTGATTGTGGCCACCCCAACCTTTTTGACATTGCTTATAAATTGTGGAGTCTCCTGGCTTCCACTTCCTACCCTTTCTCTGATTATAATGCCAATGTTCTACAGACCATTTCTTTCCAAATACTAGCATAACTACTGGGTTAAAATTAAATTCTATCAGGCCTACAACTGCTAGCCTGGAAATTGATAGTATAGCCTGTGCATGTTTATAAATATAATTACATGACTTTCTGTATTTATATGTGATTGCAGTTTATTTATATACATTTTTATATATTACAGTATATAAACAAAGTGATTTTTGAAACCATACCTATGAGGAATTTTGCCCTACCATACTGAAAACTGGTGGTAGCAGAGGAGCATTGTTTTAAGGTGTCAGCACAGTGTTAACCCACCAAATCTACAAGACATTCAGACCATCCACAGTGTGAGCCTTAAACCTGGCTAAAATGGGTCATCCCCTCCCTCCTTCTTTCAGGGAGAAGCATGTTGCTTCCTGCTCTCCTGTCCAGAGATATGGAGTCTTTTGTTATGAGGAAACCAGATTTTTCCAGCCCCGGCCACAGGAGTGGGCATGTGTGTTTTCAGCCACTTAATCCTGCTGCTGTATAGAGGAGAAGTATTTTATATCCTTTCTTTTCTGTGAGAGAGGGAGCTCTCAACTCTTTCTGAGGCTTGAGGAAGAGGTGGTGGAGGAGGTATTAGAGCAGATCTCTATGGACAGTTGTAGGCTGTTGCCCCTTTGTCCAAACAACCCCCCTCCCCCCCCCCCAATTTGGCCAGATGAGGCCCAGAAATCTTAAAGCACTAGCCCTGTCACTGGGGCACTACATACAAACTGGTAAGTCACGGTTTAGACAAGTTCAACTGGCAGCAGCAGAGATCATGAGCAACACAAGCAAGCAAGTAATTGACTGGTGCCTGTGGGGACGTGCTCTATGTCTAAAATGTGCCGTCATTGAGGAAAAGATTTCTCATGCCTGCAACATAACTGGAGCAAGTCAGAAGCATACAGATACTATGGGTATTACAGGTTGGTTGGCTTATCTTTCATGATGAGCATTTAAAACTGCTTAAACGTTTTGTGCTCGGTGACAGTTTTGTCCACTTGCAAGTGCAGTGGTTAAATGATGTGGGAGCTCCTGCTGAGCTAT
The DNA here is from genome assembly GCA_033439905.1 of Ceryle rudis. Lineage (NCBI taxonomy): Eukaryota > Metazoa > Chordata > Aves > Coraciiformes > Cerylidae > Ceryle > Ceryle rudis. The sequence continues at coordinate 23,945 of JAAGNO010013795.1, read as the reverse complement.
GTAGTAAGCTCCACCAAGCTGTTAGCTCTCACAGGTGTCTGTTCCCTTGCATATAGGGGTAAAGAGATGAACAGTATTTACCAAAGGTGCCACTGAAGTCCTTTCTTGGATGTCATTGAGTGAACCTGGCCATGGAAAGAAAAGGGAGCATTTAACATCAAGAGTAACTCAGTACTGTTTGGCAAGTATCACATCCCAGTATTGCCTGTCATCTGCCACACAAAGTTGGTCAGGGCACCCTGCTATTGCACTCAGAGCAAAATTGCAGACAGAAGTTAGCAGGACAGAAAATATTTGGCTCTCCTTTAGAGAACTGGAGTGGACCTGTTAGAGCTGCTGGAGTGTGCTGAGTTGTCCGAGAGCTTCCCCCAGGCTGCTATTGCTCTCAAAACCTGTGCAAGCTGGAAACCTGACAGCACTTTTCAGAATTTGGGGTTGATGTATAAACTGAATGCCAGATAGGCAGGTGATGCATGCAATGCTGTGCACGATGGTTGAATGGTGTAAATCCGCTGTGGCATGTGGCAGGAATCTTGCACAGGCCTGGGAAGTTGCCGGCATGTGTAACAAAAAGAGGAGAGTACAGCATGAGGGAAGGAATTACGGAACTGGGGATTATCATCCTGCTTCTCCCTTGAAGGAGTTTTATCTAAATTGGCAAAGGAAGTAGAATAGCTGGCCCCAAACAAACAAAAAGGGCCAGGGAAAGGTTTAAAAGCTCCCAAGAGAAGGAGCAAGCCTGGCAGAAGGTGTTTGACAGACATTTCTGAGTGAGTCATGCTTAACTGTCTGTCTGGTGCCACAAGGAATTTACAAAACTGGATGATTGCTCCTATTTATTTCTTAAAATATACAAAATGTGACGGGGTTCTGACTCGTGCGTTTCAGTGTAAAATGTCTTGCTGTGGGCTGGTATTCTCCCCTGGTTTTATCTCTTTTTCTTTTAAATTGCAGTATTTTCCAACTCTGTATAAAAGCCAGGTCCATTCTGCTGCGTCTTGCTGTGCTGACAGGCTGGTGGTAACATGGCTCCCCCTTGTCCTGGGTCAGTGGCTCTCATCTCTGTGCAGGGAGGTTGACTTCTGTGGTGCCGCAAAGAAGGGCAAACACACAGCCCTGTATAGCCCCCAGGAAGAGCAGTCAGCACTGGGAGGGCTGTAGGACCCCTGTTGAGCTCTTGGGTTACAGCTCCCTTTGATGGAGAACCTGGTGCAGTAAAACGTGCCCCTTAACTTGAAGTTCATTTTAGCCCTGCTGCAGTAAGGCTTACTCAATTTCTTTTAGGTTCAGGAGACCAGCATTGAAAATCTCCTATTTTTTACTGTTAACTCTTGAATTTTCACTTTTATCCCTAAAGATGAAATCAGGAGTAATATATGCCTACCTGCCTTTGGCTTTCAAAATAAGGCTAATTGTATGCCATGTAGGACAAGGTAAGTTATGGGCTTGGGTTTGGGTTTTTTTTGTTTTGACGGTAAGCAGGTCAGAGAAGGAAATTGAACTCAAATGCTTGCTGTTGGCTAAATCTTTGTAATCTGCAAGATTCGTTTAGGATAGGGCTTATTAAGGCTGAGTTCTGCAAGTCCTCTCCCAAGTTTCTTTAAATACGTATATACCCACAAAATCCATCTGTATGTATGGGCAAAGAGGCAAACTTGCAAAACTGGCAAATTATTATCTAATCTAAATTTAATATGCAATTAAGGTTTTGTAATTATAGCTTTAGGGTAAATTAACTTTCTGTGTTGTTCGTAATGAAGCAAAAGTGCCAGACTGCAGACCGAACGATGACAAATGATATGCGTGTATACAGGGGAGAAACAGCACGCAAACACCTACAAGCGGTTGTAAATGACATACTACAATTAGAAAACTAAACCATAAGGCAATGTTTGTCTTCCTGAAATAAAACCAAGTTGCACGCATGCACAGCCAGGTTTTGAAGTAGTGAGACTCCTTCGCTGGAAAGCTGAACACAGAATCCTGCAGTGACTTGTAAGTATGGTGAGGCTGTTGTATGGAAAAAGTGTCACCAGCCTAGTTCAGTGATATTCAGCCATGACATCAAAGTTGTCTGGTCTGGTTTTACCCGACGAGTTTGTGACAAAATCTCTCTAGTTTGCCTGTTACAAATAGAAAATCCTTACAAAAATACCACTGTTGTCTTTGTCAGTAGAGATGCTCGAACTGAGAGAGGTTTGTCAAGCAATTCTGCTTCCTTCTGTTGGTTGCCTTGCAGCTGGCAGATTTCTAAGCAAGTCAGAATTCATTTTGGTTATCTGATCCATTGTTTAAATAGAAGGTGAGTTAACTGAATGTGTATGCTGAGAAGAAATAGAATTTGTGCACACTTGCTCTCTTTTCTTTGTACGTGCCGGGTATGATAAAAGGAAATGGTTTGAATTAAATTTAGAACATAGCCATTTTAATATTGCTTGTGTTCTCAGCTGTAATATTGTAGCAACAAGTTAGAAAAATGTAATTTCATCTCTAGCAGAGGCATAAATACAGCGCTCTCTGCAGCTGGCAAGGAGTCTCAATCACATCAGTAGCACTTCATTTAGGGTGGTGAAGAGGAAAAACTGCCCTTCAGGTGCAGCGATATGTAGTATCGAGAGCTGTTTTATCCCCTCTGGCTCCATCGAGTTGTTTGAGTGTTTTTCTTTGCTTTGTTTGCATATTCTGTGGTCTTCTGTCCCCGAAATACAAGTTAAACAACTGGTTATCTGTATTTATTTAATTATTTATTTATAGAGCAGTCCACATCTTGATAGGAAGCTGCTGCACATTTTGGAAATTGGAAGGAGCTCTGTGCCTGAAGTCCTGGTAGGGCTTAGACCTCTTATGGATGTTCTCCATAGAGCAGGGAGATGTTGCTCTGGAAGGAAGTGGTCTGAGCACATAAAGGGCTCCCCACAGTGGGTCCATGCCCTAGTGTGGCATTTGTAGGTTGGAGGACTGACTTTCTGTGGTCGCTTCTCTGTGGGGCTTGTTGATATGTGGAAGCCATTCTTGTATGTGTTTTATTTTGTAACCCTCTTTCTCTTAAACTTCAACAATTGCTAAACTTACAGTCTTCTAATAATAAAATTACAGATTTATAGAGTGGAGGAGGCATGAACAGAGATTAGTGCTTCTGTTGAGGATATGTGCTTGTCACTTGGCTATCCTTGTTCTGAGTGACCGTCGCATCATGCCTGCAGTAAATGCCTATGCTTTACCTATGGCAGAAGAAAGTGAAATAACTCCTTTAGGACCTCACATTCTTTATGCCTATTAAATGACAATGAATGTCACAATAATGTGCACAGCCTTTTTTTTTTTCTTTCTTTTTTTTTTTTTTAACCTTGAAGTATTGACATCTCATTAGGATGAAGAGACAAGTAAAAGGCTTTCTATTTGATTGAAAAAGACTAATCTCATAACAAATCTCTATAGATACTGAGCCAAACCTATTGACCCTAGTGGAGGTTTCGATGATTTAAATCAAGATCAAGACCAAAATAGTGACCAATATGTTTCAAAGAAATAGTGGTGATAATCTTTTACTTTTGACCTTTTCTAGAAAGTGGCTGTGGTGCTGTTTCAAAGCCAAGATTGACAAAATTTCAAGAATTAAGTTCTCATCTAATTTCATTATGGTAACTGAGTAACATTTTTTCTTTTTGAGATCGTATTCCTAGTTCTCGCAACTCGGAAACAAATTTGCATCTTTATGACCTAGGTTTGGCTTAAGGTCCTCTTCAATACACTTCATTTTTAGAAATTCATGGCAAGCAGGGTTTTTAATGAACTCTGATTCAGCTTTGCATTTCACTGAAGGATGTGTAGGGACATTAGACCTATATCATGTGAGAAACTAAGATAATCTTCCTGTCTCTCTTAGGTTTAAAAGGCTAGGTCGATAGTAGTTTGTAATGCTGTGTGGGACGTAATTGGAAAGTTCCCTATTTTTACATCATATCTAGAGAATCCCTAGTACAGACTGTTCAAATGGATACTAAAACTGTTGCTATACCTTATTTCGTTTCATTTACTTATTAGCTATACTGACTCACTGCTGTTGATCAAAGCTGTGCGTTTTTAGCCTACTTAGCTGTGCTTGCCTGTGGTTCTTCTAAAACTATACTTCTAAAATAAATCAAGCCTGAGTGCAGACTGGTTTTAGGGGTACCATGGCAGAGTGGGAAGGAGTCTTGAGTTGCTTTTTTGAAGTCTGGGGCAAAGCTGTCAGTAAATACCCTGTCTGTTGGTTTTGTACGTATTCTGCATCACATGGGTCAAGCTCCCAAATGCCGCATCCCAGAAAGAGACGTGATACAATGCAGGAGGTGGAAGACCATTCAATACCTACTTATTCCTGAATATTTTCCTATACTGGGGTATTTGCTATAAATATATCATCACACTTTTAAAAGCTGGATAGCTGCTGTACTTTTGTCTTTTAGCTAGAAAAGTATTGTGTATTCTGCAAGGAGCCATTATTTCTTAGAAGTAACTTAGGAAATTACTTCTAAGCATTAAATGTCACTTGAGATGATCAACATATTTTCATGTGATGAGTCCCAGAAGTATCCAGGAAAACAATTGGCTGCCCCTATGGCAATGCAGTACTTCTGAGGGATGCTAGAATGATCAGACTGGGACTTTGTTGAGGGATGTGGCTGGGCCAGTAACTGGATAAATGACAGATGCTCTCTATTAACCCCTTTCCCTTCCCAGAAGGGCAATAAGGGAGAGAGACTTATGAATAGGAAAAAAAAAATAAATACACAAACACACCAACAACCAAACTAAAAAAGCTTTAATGAAAGGAGTAATAATAAAATGAAATATATACAAACCCAATATTAAATCACATCACCAACAACCACTGACTCTGTGGAGCAGACACTGGGGAAGTCCTAGACTGGACTCAGCAGCAGATGGCAACTGGATTCAGGAGCTGAATTCTGGAAGTGGATTCAGGAACACACAAATTGGCAGAACAGACAGAGTCATCTTTGGATGCTTGCCATAGAAGAGAGCTTGTGAACCCTCAGCTTTGTACCTAATATGACGTATATGGAATGGAGTCCCTCGTTGGTCAGTTTGGGGTCACGTGTCCTGTCTCCTTCTCCCTGCAGGTGCGGCCTTTTACTTTCTGCACCCCTCAATGCAGTACACGAGATCCAACCGTGGTCTTGGTCTGCACACCAATCTTTGGTACCAACTGTAAATATCGAGTGTTATCACTGCCAGCAGCAGACACTGTCTATGAAAATATGCTGTTAACTTCAGAAAGTGCAGTTACTTAGAAGAGACAGAGCAGAAAAGTAAGATCTCTGAACAGAATTTGTTCTGTTCTAGCTCAAACCAGGACAGACCTGTACTTTTATTTATCCACCAAACAGGTATAAGCAATGGCATTGAAAGCTTTCCCTCACATCTCTGCCTCAACTGATGGGCGGCTGGTTACTGCTCTTGGATTTTCTGGTCTTGTAAGGGGAGATGAAGGAAAAGATGCTTATGCTAGTGAGTTTCATAGCTTCTTTTTTAAAAGAGAAGTAGCCTAAGTCAGGCCATCAGAGAAATCCAAAGGGTAGAAAGTATACTGAGAGAAGAGGTGTCTTCTTCAGCTCCTTGCTGCCGTTCGTAGCAGGTCGCTTCATACACATGAAGCAGGTCATGGAAGAGATGCTTCTCACTTTGAATAAAAAAAAGTTTTGTAGTGTGTTCTCGATGAACAGAGTTTGTAGAATTCTGAAAAATGGTGAGAAAACTCTTGATGAGACATTGCTAACAAAATGCTTTTTTGTACTGCTTCTCACTTGCAACATTATTAGCCTTTCTTCTTAGACGGGATTTGCTAAGTTTATACAGACATCAGTGAGACTTACAAAACCAAATTTGAAAAATACCATATTTTAAAATGTGATGATAAAAGGTAGAATTCAGTATTGTAAGGGTTTCACTCTATTCCTCAACTAAGAAGAATGTTATGAGGTAGGTAAACTAGCAGAAGTCAGGGTAGGGGCTAAACATTCAGAGCAAGAGACATCTGCAATTAGTTTCATAAGTGGAGATAAATGTGGTACGGTAGAGTGGAAGCAGATGGAAAATGGCGATAGCATGCTCAGAAAAACTGTAGGCAAAAGGCTTAGAGATACAAGAACTGTTGTCGCATTTTTTGTTGTCGAGTAATTCTCCCTGGGTTGGAATATTAGAATAATGGACCAATTTCTGATTTCATGCTCATATTCATGAAAAGCTCATGAACTTCAGAGGAATTGTACACACATGACAGCAATTAATTAAAACCTGGAGTTCAAATCGGAAATACTATATTCTAGAATGATGAATGGCTTCATTTTTAATTTTGAATTCATAAAGAACTACATTTCATAAAATCACTGTAATGTGCTTAGTGTGCATTGTGCATCTGTGGTTCTTTTTAACCTGATTTCTTAATAAAATGAGGCTGATGCAGTCACACCGTCTCAGCCATTCTCCCTTCTAATGGCTTTTGAACTTGGTGGCACATTTCAGCAACATTTAACAGGGAGATAGAAGTCTCAAAGTAGTTTCATCTTTAAGGCTTTTGTGAATGTAGAAAGCTGGGTAAAGGAAAAAGATTGTATTACTCCTCTGACTGTGAGGCACAGAAGATTCTTTTAGATACCAGAGAATCCATGCAAACGTGGAGCCTCAAGATGCAACTCTGTACCGGTGAAATCTGTAGGACATCTGCCTCCTTGCCCTTTCCTTGAGATGCATATAAATAAGGGAGGGAGCCCAGAAGGATGCAGAGCATTTACAAACTTTCTCATCGGAGAAGATAAAGATCAGTACTATGGGGACCAGTCTCTGACTTTATGAAAGTCAAACAGCCCTGTGAGGTAGGGTAACGTCAGCATGTCGTTCGGTTTGAGCTGGGTTTGACACTAGTGCTGTCCTGCAGCATGGCTCTGAAAAGCAGGCACTTGGTGAGGATGTGAAAGCAGGGAGAGTACTAAAGTTGCTGTGGCTGCACAAGAGAAAATAGAGGTTTTGTGGTGAAAGGTCAATTTTGTGAAGTTCCAAGGAAACAAAGGAGAAAAAAAAAAGATTTTACCAGGAGGTCTTTGAATATCCATGGGATATGGGTACACTTTTAAAAAGGAAAAAATGAACAGTGCTGAGACTTGCTGTCTTAAGCTAGGGTAGATGTTTACTTCCTAGACACTTTGCTTAGCTGATCTTAATATGTGTGTCAGATGCAGAAGTGTTGCTTCTCCTCATTCTAGCGAATTCCTCTCCCTAGCCTGACCACGGGATTCAGCAAAACAGATGCTGACCACCCTTTGCCTGTCGGCCTGTCCCTGAATTGCCTGACTGTCCTACACAGGCAGGAATGCCAAAAAGTAAAGAATCCTGGGTTAAGATTAACTTCTAATTATCTCAACAGACAAATGCAGTTAAGCGAGGGATTGGCAAAACAGAAGCTGGCAGGTTCTGTGTCCAGCTTTGATACTGGAAGGATCAGACAAGAAGACTAACTTGTTTTTATTTGATCCCAGTCCGTTTTAAGAGGAAGCACAAATACATCAGCTGTGCTTTATGGAGTAATTGGGCAAATAGTGTCCTCAAAAGGTCCCAGAGAGGAGCCAGCTGTGTTTTGCCTTCTGTTCTCTTTACCCTGTAGCGATACTGGTAAGACTTGCAGTCCCCAGATGCATGGGGCTGCAGTGAGCCCAGGTGCAGATGCACAAGGCAGCTGTGCCACGTTGCCAGCCAAAGCCACGCAGCTCTGGAGTTCCACCAGAGCAAGACGGTGCCCAGCGTGTGGGGCAGGACACAGGCACAAGAGTGATAAATCCTGTTTTCTGCACGTAATGAAGCTGGAGAAGCACCGTGCTGTAATGTCTCTCTACAGCTTTCTGTCTGGTAAAAAGGGATGTGTCCTTTTGGGTCTGTAATACAGCAGTGTCCTTAATGTAAGAGACAAATATCAAAGCGCTCCAGACTTTGCTCAAAGCAAGGAGGATGTGGAAGTGGAGCTAAACCATTTTATTTGAGGAGAATACTTGACATTTGTATTCTTCGTCATGCTGGTTTTATGTGCCTTGGACCCTTGTCCAGGAGGGGCCAAGCTGTGCATGGAAAGGCAGTAAGTACTGGCCTAATGACTGTGGTAGATAAGATCATCAGCAAAGCTGCTTACACAAGCTGTACAGAAGACAAGTAGGGATTCAAGAAATGGGCAGGGAGAGAAGACAGGGAGGGAAATGGTTCTTCCCTGGTTTGTTTGAACTGGTTTTTAAGAGAAGCCATGTTAAGAGAATGATTCTGATCCTGGAAGTGAAGAACGTGGTGTTTAATGTTTGGCAGTAATTAACACAATGACTTGAAGAATGAACATGCCAGTAGAAAAGATGAATGAGTCCATCACTGTGTTGGGGAATCAATCACTGCATACCATGGTTCCCTCTCATATGGTTCGTGTGAATGCTGGCTCAGCATTCTGGCTGCGTGAGACAACTGTACCCTGCAACCCTTTGGGGAAGGGAGAGGAAGGAGAGCTCCAGTTGTTTCTTTTTTAAACACAAGTCTCTGCTTCCCCAAAGCTGATCAGAAAATAATCTATTAGTGGAAGAGATGTTCTTTCGGATTTAGATTATTCATCGTAATCTTCAATATTGACTCACTCAACTTGCTTTGCTTTGCTTTCTATGGTAGGCACGAGACTGGCTGTAATGAAATAGACATTTTTTTTCTCCCCTGCAATGTGTTTCTGAAGTGGGTAGGTTACCGATGATGCAAATAGAATATAATTGTGCAAAAGCTAAACGCTCTGTCCCTTCAAAGGCAATATCTGATTTGTAGAAGAGACGGTAGAAAACAAGCTTTTACAAGTAAACTTGCTGTTGAGTTTTATAAATAACACCATACTGTAAGCAGGTGGCAAATGAAAATGGTTTGGTTCCTCACAGCAGGCAGGTACTTTATTTTCGGACATCAGGAACTTCTGATACTTGACTTGTCAAAAGCGTTTCTTACCATCTACTGGTTGGTCTGGTCATTTGCAACACTTGTAAGAGCTGAGCATAAATACTGTTGTTGGGCTTTAGCTGTGACAGAAAATCAGGGACAGGCTTTTATTTTTTGGGTGGGGCGTTGAAGCTGTTGTTTGACAGCCTAGTTGCAGGGATAGTACTCAGAGGGTCAAAAAAGCCAGCGCTAGATAAAACAGAATTTGGAATAAACTCTCTGGTGGCTTGTTAAATACATTTTATCGTGTTAACCTTGTACTGGCAGGATTCATATTGTATCAGATTTGTCTGTCTTAAGTTACTATGACTTTCTGCTGGTTCAGACATCACACGTCTTTCTGCTATAAGTATGGCATGTGCTCAGAGTTAAGTGCCCTGGCTAATTCAGTAGAATCAAGATTCTGCACCAGAGCCCTTTCCAGATCAAGTTTGTACTGCTACATAGCCTATTTTTTTCTATTATTTTATATATTTTCCCACACACTAACTGATATATTTGATCATGAAACTGTGTCTTGACAAAGTGAGAAGTTCTTAAACTTGCTTCAGCGTGGATTTTGGCTGTGGGAATACCTAATTTTCATTTCCATGCCTTAGTGTCTGCCAGATGGATGCTCTGTGTAACCAGGCCTGCCCTTTTAATCCCAGAATTCACTGCAGGTTGAAGACCCTGCTCCCTAGATGGACTGTTGTGCTCTTCTACTCAAAGCAAACATGTAATGAAGTGTCTGTAGCCCCCAGCAGCCCTTGCTTGGTGCTGGTTTGGGAGAAGTGTGTATGGAACATCATCTTTGAAGGCAAACCAGGAAGGCATCAGTTGGTTTACGCAGCTCCAGAGGCTCAGCATGCCAGTTGTTGGGTGGAGAGGACTGAGGCTTCTGTTGCAGTTCAGGGACAACAAGCCCTGAAGGTGCAGCAGTCATGGCACAGCTTGTTGACTGATTGGGGCTCGACTGCTTCACTGTGGGTGCAGGGCTCCATGTTTCTCCCACTATTAAGTCCAATTAAATGATCTCTGTTTGAAGAGAGGTGAGAGAGTCATCTTCAGCAAACAGTCTTCTTACTGGACTGTAAATTGTAAATAATGATTTCTTCCTATTTTTGAAAGTGATTTGCACCATCAACAGTTCCTTTTGTGAAGACCTGAGTGAAGCAGGCTTGGAGAGCAGAGTGGTTATTGGGTTGGGTTCCTGTTTCTGAAGTTGCACGGACTGTTTTCAGGGTTTTCTCTGTGCCCTCCCCTCCATTTGATTCTTTTTTTTCTCTTTCAGGACAGTTATTCTGAGTGACGGCCCTTGCACACGCTTCTGAGTGGTTATCATGGGCTTCATTGCCTTTCTGAAGACCCAGTTCATAGTTCACCTCCTCATTGGGTTTGTCTTTGTTGTCAGTGGACTGATCATTAACTTCATTCAACTATGCACGCTGGTCCTCTGGCCCATAAACAAGCAGTTTTATCGCCGAGTAAACTGTCGCCTTGCCTATTCGCTTTGGAGCCGTGAGTATGCTTGAAAGGGGATGTGAGGGCTGGGGGTGGGGCGGTGAGCGGGTTTTGTTGCTCTTTTTGTTAATTAAAGAAAAAAAAATATATGCACACACATGAAAGAGAAGTGATCATTTGGACGTAGACTCTATTTCAGAGCAATTCAAAGTAGCCATCTTTTCTGAAATGGTGGGTAAACATACAAAAGTCAATGGACTGATACATATTGTCACTGTTGCTCAAAAAAATAGGAAGTAAAGCTCCTCCACATCCCCAACTGTATCTTGACTAGTAGGAATTGCTGATTCAGTCTCAACACCATCTTCATCCAGCATCAGAGCCTGTGCTAAGTGATAGGGAAGGGAAAATACACAGAGACGGCTTCAGTTATAGAGCATACGTGCGATATTTACCACTTAGGAGCCTGGGTCAACTGTGTGGTCTGCAGAGTTAGATGCCTCTATAGGTGAACTGTGTGACAACTTCAGAGCCCTCTATACCCTACAGTGTCCATCTGTGATGCCAGTGTCTTCTCTTGTGAGCAATTTGTCACTCTTCTTCTGCCTGTGGGACAGCTCTACAATGAGTGCAGATGCTTTGTTCTCCTCTTTCAGGCCTTTGCAAAACTTCCTCCCTGTGGATGTCTTTTTTTTTTTTCTCAACATACAGCTTAACAGGGGATTAGATCTCTGAAATGAATGTTTAGAAGGCTCCTTAGTCCAAATGTCACCTCCTATTTCAGCAGTGAATCATCTAATTCGTTTCCATTCTCCATCCCCTCCCAGTATGCATGGCCACTTACCTTAGTGCTCAGCTCAGCATCCAGCTCCCACTTTGGGTGAGTCACCTAAATGAGTACTTAAATTACAGTCAAGCAGTCCACTGACAGTCACCCACATTTCTTAAATCATTGATGTGAAGTACTACCATCAAAAATACCTAGTTTGGTTTCTTTTTAATCTTGTTGTCCTTGTCCTTCCTGTGCTTTTTGTCCTCCTTATTGAGAATGCTGTCTGAGAAGCACAGGAGAAAGGAAATTAAATAGAGAGTGGCAGGCAAACTGTCAGGAGAAAAGGTATTGTAATGGAAGAACCTGTAAGTGGAAGGTTCAAAATTAGCTTGGCTGGAGGGTAGTAGGAGTATGTGGGATTTTGGTTTTGTTTGTTTGCTTTTAAGAATTTTCTTAATGTACTTTTAATATCTAGAATCTGATTTCATACTGAAAACTACTGTTGCAATAATAATCTGGCTTTTTTGAGGATATGAGCTGTTTGTGCCTGTAAGGCTTGTAGGTTCAAACTCTTGATTTCTACAAGTTAGCATTGTGCATGGAAAAATCACATTTTAAATGCTGTTGTATCTTGTATGCACTGGAAATAATGTTGTTCAAAAAGGTTTGGAGAAGCTGAGTAGATAATTGGGTTGTTCTTAAGATAACCCCTTGTGTATGGCCTATTATAAATTAAAAGATTGAGAAATTAAGCTATGAAAATTAATGTAAATGTTATATGGGATTGCAGAGTGCTGTTGGCCTGTAATGGAAGAGCTGACAGGATGTGCCCTTCAACTGTGATTTAAAATGAATAAGTAAGCTGTGTAAATGCAGCAGTTCAAATGTTGCCATTCATAATGAAATATATTTCATTATGTGGAAGCCTTTTGGTAATGAACCTGTAGGTTGGTATTCTGTTCCAGATGCTACATTTTGCTCGCTTACTCCAAGCTCTTTAATTTTAGACGGACAGTGTTTGTGTCAGAGCTGCCTGTAAGAGAAGATGCTCTGCCTGTCCAGCACAGGATTGATGTGCAGGGGTAGATACACAGGTGATTGTGTGTCTGGCTGTTGTACTATAGCCTGCTGAAAACCAGGCTCTGTTCTTACTGCATCTCTTCTCAACTACATATAGCACAGCTTCAGAAGGGGGAGGAGATAGACTCTATCCAGTGCTCGCAGCAGATGTTTGGGGAAAAACATCTGCTGGGCTCTGGCCTCAACGTAAACCCTTTGCAGCACATCTGATTCCTAACGGGTAGTCTGTACTCAAAATCTCCTACATCATCTCCTTTCAGATGACTCATACCTTCGGAGAGCGCAGTGTGTTTGATTTAGTCCAATTGCAAAAATAATCTCTCAAATGTTAGTACGTCAAACTGAGAGATGTGCTGTGCCTCCTTACTTTGCTTCTGGGTGGCTTGTGAAGCTGTAAACCTGCCTGCTTTGGCGTGTGGGAACCTTGGCCACAGGAGAAGGTTTGTTGTGTCTGTTGCAAGGTGTTGCTCTACAGGAAGTATCCCAAGCAGTGTGACTGTTATCATCCCTTCATTCAGAAGGATGGGCTTGCTGTAGCATCGACAGGATTGGTGCCACACAAAGCAGCTGTATCACACATTCTGAAGAAAAGGAAAAAAACTCACTCCTGGTTATAATTGCATCATTTATCCGTACACTGGTAAAGGACAGTCTGTTTCCTCGTATTAATCCTCCATCTCATCAATCCCCCTCTCTCAGTATGAACTCTGGCAAAGCTTCCTCCACTGTTTTAGAGTGAATGGTACAAGAAATTCTCTGCTCTGCAGGAAATCATCTGCGCTTGCCTCTGCAGAATTTTTTTTTCTGATTTCGAAGGAGGAACACACCCATTTTATTTTTTATTTTATAAGAAAATGCAGCAACTGTAGCAGGTACGGGAGATGTTCCTTCTTAGTACTTAGCAGCAGAAAGGGAAAATCACTCAGAGTACTGCACTGTGTTTGGTACCACTACTCCATTCTCCTGGCCACCTGCTTGGAAGAGCATAGCTCTCAAATGAGGACACACTTGCTGTCCTCTTTACCCTTTTACTGAGCCAGGGTAACCAGAGCAGGAAAGGTAAGTGATCACATCATTTGCAAAGGCAACAAAGCTGAAAAGAGATGATAGAAACCTGTAGTTGGTATAAACTATTATTTTATCTTTCCTCTGCTGTATTTCCAGTTGACCAGGGTTACACTCTTTTGATCAGCAAGTTGCATAACTTTGTCATGGCTGCAAATGAATGAGTCTTGAAAATAATACAGGGAAATAACCTGGTGGATAAGTGGTTACACAGAATCACACAATGATCAGAGTTGGAAGGGACTTCTGGAGATCATCTGGTCCAACCCCACTGCTAAAACATGTTCACCTAGAGCAGGTTACCCAAGACCACATCCGGGCAGGTTTTGAATATCTCCAGAGAAGGATGCTCACTGGCAATACAAGTAAAAAAAAACAGTGCTAGAGAAGCTATGTTTCTTCGGCAGACCAGGATTGTTTTTCACCTGTCATTCAGCTAAATACTGTACTTGCCTTTTCTGTGAAGCAGTGCAAAATTGGACTGACTGTTGTTTAGCAGTATGGATAGATTGCCCTGTCATTATACCGCTGATCAGAAGCCCTTGTGCAGGAAGGCACTGCTCCATTTTGAAAAACCAGGGACTCCCAGTGGAAAGTTGAGATATTGTGTAGCAGAACCTGATGTAGAGAACTGAGGGGGCACCTTCCAGTTTTTCACGCTGCAAGTTTGTCATAGTAATGTGGGTAGAGTTGGACTTTTTAACTGCTGTATTTGTGAAACCAAATTTTGATTGCATCTGTATCTCATTGAAATGAAAAAAAAAAAATACCAATGACTGCAGTTTGCATGGAAGCAAATCTTCCTACTGGGAGAATGAACTATTCTCATACTTTTTATAGCTGTCTCATGCTACAAGAAATGCCTTCCATCTGTGTCGTTATACTGAAAGGAGAGAAATAGGCTAACCATAGCAACTATGTTCAGTGTGTGCTGAACTTAACTGGAAAGATTTTTATTTTTTTTTAAGATGAAAAAAGGGGAGGTGGAAAATAAGAAGAGTGGGTAGCGAAGAAAATGTTCAGGGTAGAGTAAGAGAGATGCTGGGACATTGGAAAGCTGGAGAAGACGGAGTGGAAAGGGCTCATGCTTTCTTTTGCAGTAAAAGAGAGACACAATTTACTATTCCATTTTTTGCCTGGGTATTTTGATAAATTAGCTTGATTCTCTGGTGTTTCTGACACTGTGTTGATGACCATAATACAGAATGATTAGAGTCCTGTGTTCTAATATTAAACTCTATTGCAGAACATCTCTGGCACTGTATCCCTTTAAAAGCCTTTTATTGGTCTGTTTACCTCCATAAAGCTTGTTTCATGTTGAGTAAAAGCATTAGGCTGCATCTATGCATAATTTGTATTCCACCTGGGAGAAACTGTACTCATTTAGTGCAGCAATCAACGGCTCAACTGTCTGTTTCCAGGCACAAAGTTTTGTGGGTTTTTTTTTCCAGTGATCATGAAATTCCACATTCATAATACAATGCCCAGACATGTCACTTAAAAACTTTCTAAACTTTCCCTAATGGATATATGTAGTGCCCTAAATACTACTTTAGGGTGGTGTTACCATTTGGTCTAATACCCATCCAAGCTCTCATTTCATCTCTGCTGGGGCTGGATTGAAAAAATAACAGGGTTGTTGGGCATCAGAAGAGACAAGGCACTAAATGGGGCTGGAAATGAAACTCTGAATGTGTTCTGTAAATGCCCCACCCCTAATTCTTCTCTCTGTCCTCATCATGTTTGTTAGAGTTGGTCATGTTGCTGGAATGGTGGTCAGGCACAGAGTGCACCTTGTTCTCAGACGAGGCCACGGTGAACACCTTTGGGAAAGAGCATGTCATCATCATCTTGAATCACAACTTTGAAATTGACTTCTTGTGCGGCTGGACTATGACAGAGCGCTTCGGAGTGCTAGGGGTACGTGGGGCCGTAAGCTTTCCCTTCATCTGGAGGATGATAGCTCTGTTTAAAACCCATTCACAAATAGTTTCGTCTCATTTCATTTTCCAGATGTAACTCCATCCACTCTTCGTCATCTTAACTTTAATCTCTTCGATGTTATTGTACAAATCAGCAGTTTACATTTTTGGATTGTTATTTTCTGTTTTTCTTCAAGAGTTCCAAAGTTCTTGCTAAGAGAGAGCTACTATATGTGCCCCTAATTGGCTGGACGTGGTACTTCCTTGAGATTGTTTTCTGCAAAAGGAAATGGGAAGAAGACAGAGATACAGTTATTGAAGGATTAAAACGTTTGGCTGATTATCCTGAATATATGTGGGTAAGTGCTGAGTTCCTCCTCTGGTACTGACTGCTGGAAGTGAAATGGTGATAAAGGTACTCATGTGGTACTACAGCCTTATGTATCAGGAGGTCTGCTCACTACTTTCTTCAAGTGTTGTCAAGGAAAATCTGTGCTCTGTTTCAGGAGGTCTTCAGGGATATGCTGCTAAAACGTTGCTGTTTGCCTGTTGGTAAGGAAAGTCATCTGGGAAATAGTTCAGAAGCTTGCATAGATGATTAGAAGCTGGATGATAATTTATAAATCGGGCTTGTGTAATACTAGTTAATTTTGTCTGAAGTTAATTTTTACCTTTAAAAAAAAAAACAACCAGCACATATTTGACTACTAAATCTATAATGTTAATCTATATTTTCTGAGGTAGGCTAAAAAGACACATAAACAAAAAAGTCTGTTCTGGAGAAGTGAGTGAATTTGGGGAGGAGGATGGGGAAGGGGGATGCAGAAACCGTGGATTTTGAGAGTATGTTCATTTTGAAATTGCAGGTTTCCCAAAAAGTTCCTATGAGAACATATGGCAAGCTTACATCTGCTTTTGCAATTATGCTTTTCCTTTTTATTTTGACATTATTTGAAGTCAAGGACGAAGCATCTATGTTTTCATTATGTGCAATGTTGTTAGATTTTACTGCAGCGACACAGCGGTATCATCAGCCTGTTAACCTTCTTTTAGCTTTGAATGCAAACGTTTTGATAATTTTACTGGTTTGCTTTTATAGCAGCACATGTAATACGCAGCTGTTTGGCTCTAAAACATTCTAAGGGGCTTTTTGTGCGTTTTAAGTGACTTCTTCAGTATTATTCAGTACAGCTTGTTAAAATGAATAGTGAAATAGCATTGACTAGTATATAGTGAATACGTCATTTGTGATTTTCTATCATTACAAAGGTACAAAAGGTAAGAATCTGGAGAATGTGTTCTAAACTACTTAATCGCTTGAATATATGGATATGAACTACATTTAATATAGTCTCCTGATTAGTGTTGGGGGGGAAGAAAAAGAAGAAAAAACCCTACCAATTAAAAAAATCTCAAGACTGTACTTTAGTTGCAAATCTATACATCGTAATGATTCTACAGTTGAGAACCAAGGACCAGTCTCTAGGGAAAACAGCTAGAAAATATAAATGCAAAACGTAGTTAACATTGATTATTTAAATCAAGACTTCCTGCTTGGTAATTTAAATCATGATTAAAATTGACTTGAGTAAATCAATTTCCTAATTTTTGTGCATTCTAAATGCCACAATTAAGGGCTGTCTGTGCAGCCTTCTTTTGTGAGGTCTTTCTCACACGTGCAGTGCAGCACAGTCTATACCTCACTGATGTACTTGGTCTGGAACGATCACTGCACTGTTGAGTAGGAGAGGGATTCGCATTTAGTTTAGAGGAAAGAGCTTTCATTGCAGACTGAAGTTGAGGTTTTGGTCTTATACTCTGTGTCTTGTGCTGTCACTTGGTGGTGGTGGTTTGTCAGGTTTTCATAATGAACGTGCCCTCAAGGGCCACATGAAGATAGCAGGACCAGTTCCTTCTGTTCTGTCACTGCGCACTGGAAGGTCTAACACTTGTTTCTATGGCTTTGCGGTTTTAACCTTCATTTACCTTGCCTTTTGGTGGTGCACAGTATGTGGATACATTACAGAGAAAAAGTCAAGCTACCACAGTACTGACAAATAGCAGATGTATAGTGGCGCATTCGACAAGTCTTTCTCTTGAATTATAATGTTACAACAGATGATCCTACTGTGAGAGAGTAGTAGCAGCCTGTCCTTGTCCCCCTTCATTGCTTGCCTGGGTTGCAAAGGGTTATGCCTTCAACTGCAGCAATGTTTCTGTGGCTGGCACGATGGGAATGATGCCCACCTTTCAAAGAGGCCAGGGGTAAACAGAAATTCACCGTAGTGCCCTCAGAAGGGCTTTGCTTGCTCTTAGCTTTGCATTGCTTCTGGCCTGTCTCTCAACTAAAGCAGAGACAATACAGTGGCTGGGGAAGGACAGAGCAATTTTTTGTGCTGCTTGGAATCAGCTTGGGAGGATTTAAGTCTGTACTCAGGATACCGCAGTCAGATGAACAAGGTAAAAGTTTTAAAGAAAGGCACCATTTTGTATGAACACAACTGATACAAATGCAAAAGGATTTCTGAAAGCAAGTCTGTCTTTGGATGAATAATTCTGGTTGTACAATGGAAATTTTAAATGAGGTAGCAAATGATGTATCTGTTTTTTCCTAAACCGGTCGTATACTGTTACTTGGATTGCTTTTCTGATTTGTAGATTAGTCTGTTACCAGCCTTGGGGGATTTTTCTTTTTTTTAAGTAAATGTTTCAGGTACATTTTTTTCGCCTTAAATTTGGTCTCAGTTTTGTTAAAATTAAATATAATTGTGAGTTGTGAGGAGATGCTTAGGCCTAATGAGACAACTGAAGTGTGTGCCTGTGCATGGCTGTCTGTTTCTCTTACACAGATGCTCAGCGTTCTGCTTGGTTTCTTTTGATCTCAAGATGTCCTTGTTTTTGCCTTTTGTCTTGTACTAGTTTCTCCTGTACTGTGAAGGAACTCGTTTTACAGAGACCAAGCATCGTATTAGTATGGAGGTAGCTGAATCCAAGGGGTTGCCTAAACTGAAATACCACCTGTTGCCCAGAACCAAAGGCTTCACCACTGCTGTCCAGTGTCTCAGGGGAACAGGTACTGGCAAACTGCTACTTGTTCTTTGCATAAATCTTAATGTGTTGTTTAGTACACTCTGTGTAGCACAGTGTGGTATAGGCTATTGTTCATTACATCCATTACAATTAGTCAGCTGGCAGTAATAAGCATTCAACGTGTGAACCATTAATTTGTAAATTGCCACACAGCTCTTAGATACCAGTCTTAAAAAATAATAAACCTTTCATGAATATCATTGTTGCTTAGTTCAAGTCGTCTTGTGTTGTGGTAACACAAGTGCTACGTATATGGGAATGTCAGGTGGCTGACAGAGATAAACACAACATGGAAACACAAGGTAGTAAAGAACTTTGCTACCTGACATCATTAATGCAAGGTTTGCACAAGGCTCTGTTTCTGTCTAATGCAAGAATGTGGTTGCTAGAATTGATGCTATAACAGACGTATTTTCTTTCTTGCGACAGTTTCAGCAGTCTATGATGTAACACTAAATTTCAGAGGAAACAAGAACCCATCTTTATTAGGAATTCTTTATGGAAAGAAATACGAAGCAGATATGTGTGTAAGGTGAGCATATAATGATGGAGGTGAGCCCTAAGATACATGCTTTGCCATGCTGAAGTGTATTCAGATTTTACAGGGAACTGTCTTTTCCTGTAGTCCCTTTTTCCTTGTCCTTCAGGTTTCTTTGCAGGCCCCAAAGACCTCTCTGGTTCCCCCTTCAGTTCACTTTGGTGTGTGATCCCATGATGATATCACTCAGCAAGTCAGAGAGCACTGGACAGACAGACTTTTTAAGCCTGGGTGTGACCACACTGTCCTTCCAGGGTTTCCCTGTTTTGTGCAGTGAGGACACTTGTCTACCTTTTCCCCTTCTTTGCTGAGAACAGAAAACCAACTGTTCTTCCCCCCTTCCTGATTCCCTGTGAGCATATGCATAG
Source organism: Ceryle rudis (assembly GCA_033439905.1). Lineage (NCBI taxonomy): Eukaryota > Metazoa > Chordata > Aves > Coraciiformes > Cerylidae > Ceryle > Ceryle rudis. The sequence continues at coordinate 4,658 of JAAGNO010013795.1, read as the reverse complement.
TCCAAATAGCATGTCCAGCTTCGGTAGTCTCTTGTAGTAAATAGTGTGAAGCTCCTCACTGTGCCATTTTATCTCCTTCTCTCACATGGTTTGATTAGCAGATTATAAGTTAAATAATGCTGAAATTCAGATACGGTATGAATGAGGTGGGACATTCCTCACATTTCTTGTTACTCTTTTGCCTGAAAGAGTAACTGCTAACATGTAATTCTGTGCAGCACATACACACATGCATGGACACACACATGTGCTTTCTCCTTCTTTCTTTCTCCTTGTTGCCTTCTACTTTAAAGGCTTCCTTGTGATCATAAAAACTACCAACCCTTTCCCATTGAATTTCTTCTTTACCCTTTTATGTTCGGACCTGACAAACCACCTGGTTGTTCTTTCCATAGCTTTTTTAACAGTTCGCTTTTGCTTCTCTGGAGACTTCACCCATGTTTTAGAAAACATTGCTACATTCTGCTGATGAGGTTGATGTTTAGTTTTTAAAAGGGTAAAAAAAAAAACCCCAAACCAAACAAAAACCAAACCAAAAAAAAATCCTTTATACTTCCCCCACACCATTCTCTGGCCCTGGGTCTGTGCATTTCAGATGCCTGGCACTGGCTCTACACATTGTCCTTCTAATGAAAGCAGGTATGTCTTGCCAGAGCCTCCAGTGGTGAAAGACTTTGTAGGGAACCATACTGTCATGTCAAGGTATCGTAGCAGTAGATCCATGGAAGAAATGCTGTCCCAGGGGAGGCAGAGTTCTGCAGCCCTAAGTGGAAAGGAAGGACACATGTTCCGGTTCTGCTCTCAGACACTGCACCTGACACAACATTTTAGTCCTTCAGTTGGAAGGCAGGCTGCAGAGATGATGGGGGAGAGAAATGGGACCACTCATTTGCAAGGGGTTTCATTTTGGCTACTTAAACTTGCCAAACATATTCCTCATGAGGAGCAGACAGTTTACCAGGTAGCAAACCAGCTGGTCAGGCAATTTCCACCTAGAATGCCATACTGATGGTGGATGCATGTAGCATGTCTTATCTAGATCTGGGGTGCATGTGCATGGATGTAGATCTATATAATTATATATTGAAGAGCAGCTGCATTTAGTTAAACATCCTATGGCTTGCTATCGAATAGGCAAGTTGGTTTTATTTATTGCTTGAGGTAGTGGGAGTAACAAAGAGAAATGTAGTTTTCAGTAGTTATTAGAAGAGGTTTTGGTTCATCAAATTCTGTTGAGGATGATGTTGCCAGGTAAAATTACTAATTGTCCCCTATTAAAGAAATGAATGGCTGTGTTTCCTGGCCTTCCAGTACCTGAAGGGGGCCTACAAGAAATCTGGGGAGGGACTTTCTACAAGGGCTTGTAATGATAGGATGAGAAGTAGTGGCTTCAGACTGGAAGAGGGTAGATTTAGATTAGAAATTAGGAAGAAGTTCTTCTCTGTGAGGGTTGTGAGACACTGGAACAGGTTGCCCAGAGAGGTTGTGGATGCTCCATCGCTGGAAGTGTTCAAGGCCAGGGTGGATGGGACTTTGAGCAACCTGGTCTAGTGGTAGGTGTCCCTGCCCATGGCAGCAGGGTTGGAACTAGATGGTCTTTAGAGGTCCCTTCCAATCCAAACCATTCTATCATTCTAGGTTCAGATAACTTCCATTTAAAATATGCTTGTGGTTGGAATCTACATATTCAGGATGCTTTTCTATACTTGAAGATTTTTCTCTGTTCTGGAGAGAAAGCTCTAAGAATAAGGAAACATTTTACAGTCTTTTGCTGAAAATGTAACATATCCTTAATGTGCCAGCAGACTTAGCTTAGCTCAGAGAAAAGATACACGTATGCTTCTGTTCCTGATATGTGCGTATGCAGTTACCTGTGCAGCAGTAAGAAGCTTAGCTCTCTGAAGAGGATCCAGCCTTTCTTCTGACTGGCTCCAGAGAAAATAATCAGCTAAATTACCAAATGTTATTGCTGTGAGTACCCTCTAGTGGTGACAGCAATACAGTGACAACTTTACCAGAGACTTCTCAGCAAATGACTTCTTACTGTCTTTTATTGAGCATTATTTACATTGAGCAGCCTGCCTGTTCGAGCTAATGAAAGTAAATCTGTAAAATTCTGTGTTCAATTCGTTTATGGGTTGCAGAAATTGTTGGTATTATATTAAAGTATCTTCCCCCCGCCTGCTGCTGCTGCAGCAAATAAATTGTATCTGGGATCACTGTGTCTAGAGCCCTCCCAGAGGTCATCCTTCTGTAGTTACTGCCCTGCTGTAAGAGGGCCTTGGTTTGGAAAAGGTAAGGAAAATGTTTTCCTTAGGGTTGGTATGAAGAGAAATTTTACCTACCCCTCCCACTCCTTCCAAAATGTAGTTTTCACTTACTAAATGTAGGAAGGAGCTAGCCTGGGGTTTTCCATTTCCTTGTCTTTTCCCAGTGCTGGGTGCCTCAGTCTGAGCTGACTGGGTTTCAAGCGGTGGTGGCTTCTGGTGAAGGAAGAACAGGGATTGAATGGGGAATGCTTGCTTTACTTAATGTGTTCTGAAATTGATAGGAGCTTGTACAGTTTCTTTTCTCTTAAGAATTTGAGTTTTTAGGTGGCTAATCGATGTTACGGTTAAGTCCCAGTTCTTCTCTACATTTAAGACTTCTGCCACCAGTGACATTATTACCTCTGGTTTACATCCTTCATTGAATGGAAGATCTTCCCTAGTAGAAGTCTAAAGTAAAATACCTGGGGTTTCCCTTATTTATTTTTTTTTCTCCTTTTCAATCTCTCTACTAAACTAGGAGGTTCCCTCTGGAAGCTATCCCTCAAGATGAAAAGGAAGCTGCAAACTGGCTTCATAAGCTTTACCAGGAAAAGGTAAACAGCTTTGCTTTTTTTTCTCTCTTTTGTGGCTTCCACATGGGTAGTGTATTAAGGCACTGAGTAATGCACACTCTTCCACTGGATGAAGAGATGGAGATACTACATGTAATCATGCAGTCATACCTCAAACTGCTGGGAGGAGCAGTACAGAAAGGCCCCTTGGCCACAGAGGGCTGGCTATTGAGTAGGTCTCAAATTGCTGGGAAGCACAATGGGATGCAGAGATATGCCTGAGTTGTGAAAGGCTAACAGCAGTCCACTGTCTCTATTTTTCAACTTTTGTGTCTCTGACATACATTTCTAAAAGCTCCATTTTCCCCATGAGTGTTTTCAGTCACTGAAGAAGGATGATAACTGTCTGTCAGGGGCAGCTGGTCCCGGCTCTTAGCTGCAATTGTCTTTTGCTTTCATGTTTCTTCCACTGTCACTCCCCTTCTTTCTCCTGGTAATCCCTCTGCAGTGGTACAGGCAGTCCCTGGGATCTGCACATGGCCAGCACGCCTTCAGATGGCTCAAAGCTTTTCCTCGTGTCTTTTTCTCTTTTTACCTTAGATGGTTAATTTCTTGACCACAGATTTAACAGTTGTTCGGGAAGGAGAAGAGAACTGTAATTAAAGTTGCCCAGCCTTAATTGGTGGATTGTTGAACTTGTAATGTGTATCTTGATTAAGCTGTAATTCAATTAAGGGGAGAGAAGTTTTTTTACAAAGAGCTGTAGCTATCAACATCTTCTCCCCCCGCCCCCAGCACGTGTACCAAACTAACCTGTGGATCAGTTAATGTAATATGGGATTAGAGAGATTTTTCCTTTTCCTTTTTTTTTTTTTTTTTTTTTTTTTTTTTTTTTTTTTTTTTTTGAATTGAATTGAATCAATTTTAGATCCTTGAATCCTGCCTTGTGCTGTTAGGGACATGCCATCGTTTAATTCCCTTGTGAAAAGGCTCTTAGATGCAAGAATTCCTTCTGACATTGCCTGTCTGGAGGAGCAGACGTTAAGGTGTATGTTACTGGGGGGGTCTTTCTCTGGTTGGCTCCTACTTTATTAAACAGTCAATGCAGATCTAAGCAGATGCAGCCCAGAGCATTCATTCTGCTGGGCTCTGTTCCTCAGGCAGAATGTTCTGCTTTGCTTGCAGATGGAGGGCTTGGTGTTTCTTGCTGGTGTTGGTTATCCCTCTGTTCAACGTCAGTGTGAGGTCTTGCCAGGGAGGTATTACTTATATATGTGGGTATTTTATATATTGATCTTAGGGTGGTAGCAATATACTGGAGTCCTTGAACTGCTCTTCCCACACAGAGGTTATGCCCTCAAAAGGTTGTAGTATTATCGAGGAATGCCTTGTGCTTCTCAGTCGGGAATCTAAAGGAAAAATAGCTTAAGTGGAAAAAGTAAGAAATAGCCAGACTTGAGCTGCCTGTGGCCATGGCTTGGAAACCTTGCAGAACATTCTTACAAACTGATGGAAGACCATGGCTGTGCTGCTCCTTTGAGTGATGAGTTTTATGATTGCATCTCTCTACACCTTCAGCTCAGGATGCAGCTGCTCTGTTGAAGTCTGGGGGTCGTGGCGATCACAGTGCTGTCTCTGCTGGCTAGCTTGTGCTTTGCCTTCCTCTTCTGGCTGTATATACAACATTTTTCTGCTGTGCTTTGCTAATCATTCTCACCTTTCTGGAAGTCGTGTCATGTTTGAGCAAACGAGCCCAACCTGTTCTATGCACAAGTGGGCTGTCTTCCAGCTGTGAGGTGTTACTTTATGCAATGGTACAAAACTGAGACCTAAGGAA
>JAAGNO010013794.1:0-20797 GCA_033439905.1 Ceryle rudis | reverse complement strand
GGCACGCTTCCCCGTCTCCCGGGAGGTCATCCCGCTGCCGCCGCGGCCTCCTTCGAGGCGAGATGCGCTGGCGATGCCCGGGCTCGTCAGCGGGCGCTCCGCTCCGGGTGGTGCCTGAGGCCCGGGCCGGGCACCCGCGGTGCTTCCGCCCGGTACGTCGTAGGGTCCCCCTCGCTTTTAGCGGCGGCTTGGAGGCGCCTCTCGGTTGTCCCCGGTCGGCCGAGTTCCTCGGTGGTGTCTGTGCGTTTCCTTTCTCCCTCCCGGCCGTCTGGTCAGCTTTGCCCCGGGAATGGCGTCCCGCTCAGCAAATAGAGCTGACGGCCGTGAGGGAGACTGAGCCGAACCTTGAGTCCGCGTTTAAAAACGAATATCTCCAAGTACAGTCGACTTACTGAGAATTTAGTTTGCTAGCGAAAATAGCAGGTCGCTTTTAAATTGAAGTTTGCAGCAGGTGATAATTCCTGCTGTAGCTTGTGTACTTTGGGTGCTTGACCCATTTTGTGTCTAATCTGCTTCCCTATAGTTCCCCCTTGCTGATGGCATTATGTATCAACTGCCGAAGGAGTGTTTAATGAAACATCTTTGGCTTTTTAGTTAACATAAGTGAAACTGCTTTTAATTGCAGTACTCTAACCAGCTTGTTTTCACGTTGTGTCCCTGTACTCAGGCTTGGATGCACTCAAATCCTGAACAGGGCTGTTGAGGGTGGTTACTATGTTGTGAGTGTGTCGGTGGGGTGCACTGGGAAATTACTGATTGCTTAGCTATGCTCGATGAAGCTTTTTTGAATAAACTCCAAATAAAAAGAACCTACAGCAGAGTGGTTTTCATTATAGTAGGTGCCCATGTGTGCCTTGTGTTTTCAGTAGTCCTTGAGATATTTGCTAAAAACCGAACTGGAACAGGTGGAGTCTTCCTGGTTTGCTCTTCCTGACAGCTTTTTGTGCTTATACACGCATTTAGGCTAAATATAAGAGCACCCCTTTTATGATTTCACAATGTTAAAAAAACCCCAAACCAAAAAAAACCACAAAACAAAACAAACCCCCCCCAAAACCCAAACAAACAAACAAACAAAAAACACCGAAAAAACCCTGCTAGGCTTCATCCATCCACGATTTACTTTAGAGTTTTGAAGTTTTGTTTTTCCATTTCAACAGAAGTTAAGGTTATATCTTAAAGCGTGTTGTCATGGAGCTTGTCCTGCTAATACTGGTGTGATTTGACAGCTGCTCAGAGGCACGCACACCCTCGGTGATTTGTGTTAGCAGCTTTCAACTTTGAGTTGTAAGTTATGAAATCACTCCTGTCTGTGGGGAAAAGGCTGAATGAATACTATACAGCAGTTTGATTCTAGCGTGGGTGATAGTGAAGAATGAGAAATGATGTGTTTTTCTTATCCAGATGGCAGAATTGTGTTTCTTTGGTGCTCTCATCCAGGAAAGTATTGCTAAGAGAATGTAGCTCCTGTGTGTCTTTACCAATGAAATGATGGTATCTCTTTGAAATTTGCTTTTGAGACACTTAATAAATATTTAGTATTTTCTGTTTGTCAGCATAAGCACTGAAAACATTGATGTGATGGTAGTTTCCTTAGGAATGATAAATCTGTACAAGCACTTTATGTCGGTATCTCTTCAAATAGTGGGTGGCTGCATATAATTTTTTCTGTCGGAGGGACATCCCGCAGCGGGGCAGAAACAGGCGGCCTCCAAGGGCAAGATACGCTAACCCTAAACCGTGACATAAATGAATGACTTTATATGACTGTACAGTGAGCTTGTAAGATGGTGTGCGTATTCCAGGCTATACTGACATTGTTTAATTGCTGCAGCTGTCAGTGAAATGAGCTGAAAACACCAAAGAGCAGTTTGTCTGAAGAACCTGATGCTCTTGCATCTTTTTTTCAGATGTCACTAGTTTTTATTTTGTACTTTCTTCATCTCAACATGTTAAAGTCTTAAAATGCAGCTGACTGCCATCCAAGTACCCTTGTCGTGCCAGGTTGGTGGTTTGTTGCGTTCTTTTTGAAAAGCACTTCCTTCAGTGAGTTTGTCTTTCTCTGTCATTTAATGTAATGGTGCAGATCATTTAGAATTGATTTATCTTGACAGTTTCAAGTGGTGTACTCTGTGTTCACACTACACCTTCTTGAGTCTTTCACAGAAAATCTGAGAAACTAGTAAATGTGTTTTGCCCAAACTGATGTTATCTGTGACTCTTGATGCTGGGGAAGGGGATTTCTTGATTTTGGTGACTCGCAGTGAACCTACTAAGAAATGCCACAGATCCAAAAGCTACTCCCTGACTGATTCAGCTGCATTTCGCCACTCTTCCTCTCTACTGGTCTTCCCATATGAAAATAAACCCCTTGGCAGCCCACCACCTATAGAGACAGATAGTGTAGTAAGTAGACATTTAAAGGGCTGGGTGCAAGAGAGCTTCTGTTGGTGTGGGTGCTTCTGTTGATGGTATGGGTTTTGAGGAGAAATTGGGAGGTAGAGGCTGACCTGAGGAAAGAGTTACAGGTGATGTTAAGGACGGCTGTTTCATCCTGAGCAGCAAGAATAATACTGAGTTTAGTTGCACTTGAGAGTTTTTTAATAACTGTTAATCATTATACAAATAACTGTGTAGATGTGTACTACTCTTGTCTCCCCCCCCCACCATGTGAACTGAGCTTCTACTGGTTTGTTTTTGCCTGTTGGCACAATCAGTAAAACAGGGTGTCTTTTCTTCCATCTCTTGAGTATCTATTAGAAGTGGGTAAAAAACTTTGGCAACTGATTTAGTATTCTCCCTGTTAAAATGTTAAGTCAGGTTTTCAATTTATTTTGTGTGTGTGTATGCCTACTGTATTTGGAAAATTGTTCCAGGAAAAGGGGTGACCTCTAGAAAAGCAGAAACAAGCATGTTAAAACCCATCAGATGGCTTCCACTAAGTTTTCTCTCAATGGAAGGAAGAGGCCTTGCTGTCATATATGCAGACATTCCCTTCGCCTGTGAGATGTGTATGTTTGTTTCATTTCATAGTTGTACTTCAGAGATAAACGGCAACTGATGAACTGTTCTTTCTAATTATTAACGCTTTGAGAGAGGAAACTTGACAGTTTGCTGTTTGTAGCACTTCAAAATGCTTTCTAAAGCCTGCTTTAATTTTTCTTTGGCTTTACAGGTGCCAGTGAAAGTGTGGGAAAGCATATGCTTGAAGCATGCAACAATAATCTGGAGATGGCTGTCACCATGTTTCTGGATGGTGGAGGCATAGCAGAGGAGCCTAGCACCAGTTCCGCGGGGGTGTCTGCTGTTCAGCCACACACTGAGTATGTACCTGATAAACATGTCTGTATAAATGAGGAGTCTGTGTTAAGAATTTAATAGTATAAGGCAGAACAAATGAGGCAATTGTCACTTCTAACCTGTTGTCAACTCGCTGTAATAAGTGATTCTTTGATTGTCTTGTTAAATTGATTGCTCAAATGTTGTCTGGGTAAATAATTCTTATTAAGTTGCTATGAAGACCAACATAAGTTAGTCTCCCTTTTGCGTGTACTTCAGAAGTTTTTGTAGCTTATACATGCCAGTTTTTGCAAAGACAGCCCAAGACATTCAAGTGGGGATCCAGTAGTAAGAGATTCTTACTTTTAAATTGTTCCAGCCTTATTACTTTTTGGCAGTTAGACAGTTCTGGTGGTTTTGGTCTTATAAATGTAGTGACCTTAGTCCCATTTGTAGGGGTTTTATTGTATTAAGTGTAGCCTGATTCGGCAGTGGAAGGGCTAGATTGTGTACGCTGCCATGCAGAGGAATAAGTAACTACAAAATCTGCATCAGTGTCTTACATGTCAGATGCCAGAGTAAAGAGAACGGTTGTTCCACTTAAGCATGGCAGAGTGTCTTTCAGTGCTGCCTGTTAAAGTGTCTGCCTGGGATAGATGGAGTATTCTGAGTGGAAGCTAATGGATATATCACATTCATTAAATATTCTAAATTAAACCTAGCCATGCTTTTGTCTTTATGAAAATCTTCTGCTTCAGGAAAAAGACAACTAACGTTTAAAGAAAATTCTTGCCACTCGTACTTCTGAAGCACACGTATAAACTTAAGCCGTTCTTTTGGTACTAACCTTTACAGTTATGTCAAGTGCCTTTCTGCTTGAACCTTTGACAGGTAATGAAATTAAAACTCTGTATCTATAGGTGTTAGAGTTCTTATTTCTAGACAACTTCTGGCACATCAGTGACTTAAGATTCAAGTTTTTATTGGAATACTTTGTTTTTTATACTTGACGCCCTCCAGGTGCTGGTCAGCTTAGTGTTACTTCTAGGAAGAGAGAACATTAAATATGCAAGTGCAGAATGGAGAATAACTAGCTTCACAACAGCAATCAAAGATGTGGAGGTTAATAGCAAGGTTAGTGCATCTTGCTGACATTATGAGTTACTTTTTGAAACCTGGATGGCCAAGAGCCACAAACTGCACACTTTACAACTTCGAAGAATCCAGGGGAAGAGGGCACTTCAGGAGTAGTTCATAGGCAGGATATAGCAATGGGTTTCCGTGGGTGAGCCCCTGCCCTGCTTCACACAGATGCATGGCCAGGTGACCATACTGAGCAAATGATACTGTATCAGAACTCTTGTGACTTCTTTTTGTCTAATGAAAATTTCAGATTATCTAGCAGTCTCTGCAAGTGTGCCTAAGCTGTTGGTATGTGAGGGAACGCAGCTGCAGAAGCAAAGAATTGCTTCAGAAATTGTGAGAAATGGTCATTTTGACCATCTTGTTTTCCTTCCTCTGGAAAAGAGGATTGTGAGTTTCAAGTGGAAGCAAATAGTCTCCCAACAGAAGAAAGTTGGTAAAAGGAAGATTTTTTTTTTTCTTTCTCTATGTAGATAATTGGGGGAGGAGGGTGACAAGTGGATTAATCAGCAGCCTTTGCTAACTATTAAAAAACTTTTCTAAGCTCTAACTAAGTTACTGATCTAAAAAAATGCAAATTGACAAAGCCCGGGATCAAGTCTAATCTTCTGTCAAGAGTTACAAAGGTCATTCATGCCAGATCTTAATGCAGAGTGTACCAAGTCCTGCATCAGTACCATAAATGGGAATGGATGGTCTCTTGGGGTCCATTTTTACCCCAAATCTCTTGTTTCTGTGCAATGGTACAGTGACATCCTTAGCTGGTTCAAGTTGCAGGAGCCTTTGGAGCACAGTGGGGTGTGGTTTGTATAGTACTTGGAATATTATCATGTCTCTGATTAATTTTGTTTTTTCTTCCCCCTTGATAGGGATGAAGTAAGAGCTCCAATTCCTCAAAAACAGGAAATTTTAGTGGAGCCTGAGCCCTTGTTTGGAGGTAGGCTTGTGGTCTTCTTTTGGTTTTCTTTTGTTTTGTTTTTCTCTAAGTGACAAAAGAACACCAGTACTTGCCTTGTATGTATTGTATGTATGTATATATAAAGCCTTGTATGTATTTTTATTCTTGGTGTTTTATTTTTTTTTTCTCTGTTGTAACTCTGCACCTCTGTAACATGATTGTATACATGAAAATAACACCCATGTTATCGAAAACCTCACACATTAGAGATGCTACATTCCCAGTGGTACTAATTTGCTAACTCCTGTTTCATGAGACTTTTTAAGGCAACAGCCAATTAGCTGTAAGTATACATCTGCCTTCTGGGGTTCAGAATCATCTGATACTGCTGTTAAAGTGTTCAAGATAGTGGGATAAAAGATTGATCCTTGACTGATGAGTGAAAATGAAGAGGAGAAATACATTCTTCTGAGGGAGGATGACAGATCAGTAAGAAGGGCAGAACTGTACATTTACTCATGTTCTCCATTTTTTATTTAGGAATTTAATTTGCTCTTTAGACTTTACCATGCAGGTAGTTTTCTCATTTGTTTTTCCTTGTGCTTTGCTTTGTTTTGTTTTCTGAAGCCCTTTATCACTTTTGCTTTTGAAACTTGTTTTTCTCTAAGGAAATAGGTGATGGAAATGCTGTTTTCTTTTGGGGTGCTTACCTAAACACTGTTCAGTACTCATGTAAGACACTAGTGTTCTGACTCTGAAAACCTCAGTCTCAAACCTCTGCTATAGTGGTTCTTTTACAGCAGCACAGGGATGGAACTTCTGTAGGAGGACTGGATTACGTGGTGCATTATCCCCTCCTTTTGTATAGTGCCATGTCTATGTGGAGATCTAAGGCTTGCTCTCTTTTTGCTTGCTCCTTCTAGCCTTGTGAGGCTCTGTATCAGAACTCTTGTGACTTCTTTTCGTCTAATGAAAATTTCACATTATCTACCAGTCTCTGCAAGTGTGCCTAAGCTGTTGGTATGTGAGGGATGATGACCAGGACATTTCTGGCTGTCTGTTTGGCTTTTGCCGTGTCAAGTGAATTAACAGTCTTGCTGTTTTTATCAAGGAAGGGCATGCAACTGCTCATCTTCTCATACCTATAGAAATATGCTTTTCTGTTGTTTAGTTCCTATGCTAGAAATGAGAAAGGGTCAAAGCTTCAAATTTACACGGGAGCTGATTTTCTTTTGAGCCTTTCTTTAACATGAGAGAGGTCTTTAGCCAGGATGAGAGCTGAGAGGTGGTTCCAGAGAGGCTTTAGCTGAGAGGTGGTTCCAGAGAAAGGTGCCTTGCTGAAGGCTTTCTGAAGACACTGTACTTATTCCTGTGGCCCAACAGTTTTTGACGAAGGTCTGTAGACTCCTATGGGTTTGAGAATTTAAGTGTAAGATTAAGATCTACTGACCCTAATGCTTGGTTCTGTTCTATCCACTTGTCATGCACTTATCTCAGATGCACTGTCACTGACCACCCAGCTGAGGTGATCTGTAGATCAGTGATAGCTTTCTGGCACTGTCTGGTCCACCAGTGCTGGTATGCTCACTAAAGCCACTTCTGTGTATAACATGAAGCAGCCTGACAAGCTAGCTGGAACTGGAGAGTTACTTCACTTGGTCTTTTCAGCTCTAACTTCAAAGCAGGGGACATGCTGGTTTCTCTTCTCAGCAGTGTCATGCTGAGGTGGTCATATGAGCTTAGCTTTTCGTCCAGTTGATGACCCTGTCTGTGTTCTGCCAGATACATGGATCCTATCTTGCAGTACGAAGGATATCAGAAAATCATCTACCTGGACTGCTGTGAACATCTTCACCTGCACTGCCAGGCTATAGCTAAGCTTGGCAAGGGAAATGCTCCTTTTGCTGAAGTGATCCTTCACTTGCTGTTCTGCAATTTAAGTTGCTCTGAAGTTGGCTTTAATGGGTTATGCTTGTGCTTAAGCACTTAGAGATGAAAGGGATGTTACTTATTGGAGTTAGGTATTATCCACGAGCATGTTCCACATTCAGGCTTACTTTCTTTTCTGTGATAGTCTGCATGGAATACATTGATTGTTTCCTTTGTACTCTGTACGAGTAGAATGCAAGGAACAAGAACTGTCTACCATTCTTTATGCTTTTGGCATGGCACAAAGCGAAAGGTGAAAGTTGCTGCATGCACTATGAGTGCAGAATCAGAAAGGTCTCTAAAATCAAGTTTTGGAAGCACTTGCTTTGTGGCCTGTTTATAGGTCATGCTTTCTCACAGTAAATCAGTTTTTCTCACTACAGATTTCTGGTGGGTATACATTGTACTTATCTTAATTTGTTTATTATGTTTTGTAATATTTAGGATTTGAAAGTTCTACCTTAAAATTGTTCTGCTTTCAGTTAACAGTAATGCAGATAAATAGTTAAAAAAAGGTATTGGCAGACAGTTCTGTTTTGCATTCCAAGTGCAGTGGCTGTGCTGTAGTGTAGTTCAGTGATAGTTTCAGGTGTTATTCCAGTTACCTTCTTGGGCTGCTGTCTCTGTCCAGCTGCAGATAATCTGTTCTGAAGGTCTCCTTGCAGACAGAGATACTGGATCCAGTGGAAAAGTGTGTCTGTTGACAGTCCAGCAAGGAAGTTGGGACAGGATCTGGATAAGAGATTGGAAAAGAATAGAAATGCATTGTAGGAAAAACAAATGTGTTTCCTAATAAAAGAATATCCTCCCATGGGGTTTAATTTTTTTTGAAGTTTTTCATCTACTTGAAGGCCTTTGGTAAAAATCTTGACTGGAATCGTGACATGTGGATGCTGTGACAGCACTGCCACTACATACTGATGGGCTTTGGAAAGCCCATCAGAAAGGGCTAACTTTTGCATGCTGTTGATACGTGTTTTGTGTTTGCTGGAGGGAGATGTGTTAGGAACTGGCTCTTACAAACTGTCTATTTCCATCCTCCTTCCACCCTTCCTTATGACCTTACTCCCACATCATTTGTGCTTTGGGTTCCTCTTCCGTTTTCCCCCCTATGTGATGGAAAGTACTAATATGCAATTATTTTGATAGTACACTTTTGAAATAATTATTTAAATGGTTTTTTTTTTAAGCTCCTAAAAGACGTAGACCTGCGCGCTCAATATTTGATGGCTTTCGGGATTTTCAAACAGAAACCAGTAAGTGTCTGCAGATCAGTAAGCTAGAGGTTCTATTTTTTTTTATTTTATTTTAATTTTTTTTTTTTAACACAAGTAAGATGGAAAAATAGTTTCTGTTGCAGGTTAGGCCAGCTTTCAGTCATTGAATGTTTTTTAAATTGCCTCCTGTATAACAAAAGTTGCTTTAATAACATGATTAGGCTGTTCTTTGTTGTAATGTCAGTACTGTTTGCTGACATCTCTTCAGCATTTGTGGTATAGTTAAGGTTAAGTTTATTGTTCTGGAGTGGCTGAAGGGGAGAGTAGTGAGTAATGGACATATGAAGCAGGTAGTGAGAATACTGGTCCAAACACTCTTACCTGTCTTATATAAGTAAAACCTGCAGACAATATATTCTGTCTGCTTTGGCATGGCAAGTATTTTCTTGATAACTTAAAAAAATAACCAACTTCTTCTGTTCTAGAGAGAATTGAAAAGTATCTAGCACCTCTGTAGAAATTAAGTTAATCCACTGAATTTTTCTCGGCTAGCTAGTGGTCATTGTAGCATTTGAATTAGATTTGAGTAGCCTCCCCCAATGCTTCCTTGCCATACACAAACTTCTTGTAAATTTAATTGCGTTTTACCACTGTGTTATCTGTTCATATGCAGAATCTCCAAATGCTGAGGCATTGGCTATTGTTTAAGCCAATAAGTTTCATAAAATATGCTGCTTTGACAGCAGAATGCCAGATACTTCACAGCTGAGTTAGAGCTGTTTATGCAGTTGTTATTGCTGATGTTGCTGGAGTGTTTTCCAGAGGTGTAACCATGGACCAGGTTCCCATGTAGTTAGGTGCAAATAAGTATTCCTAATTACTTTCTTTCCCCTGACAGGTTTGGTCAGGGTTTTCCAGTATTAATGATCTCATCAAGTACTGAAGTTGCTGACAGCTCTGGAAAGGAAACTACACCATTTACAGAATCATTATACCCTTTTTTTTTTTTTTTTTTTTCCTTTGTAATTTCTGCTCCGAGACATTTAGATAAATGAGAACTTAGGATGAAACTTTATTGTGCTATTTGGTATAAGTTCATAGATGACTATCACTGTCTAGTTATCTCTGAAAAATTGAACCTGGCCATCATAGCCCACATTATGTCCTGGCTCCTAGGCCTGCTGCACAGGAATATTTTTTTTTCCCCTGTGGGGATCCAGTGTCTGCTCAAAAATGGTTTGAACACTATGGCCCGTTGACAGCTTCTGTCACTACTGGAAAGTTTTTGGTTGTGGGATAGTTATTGCCCATTCCAGCTGACTTGGTTCCATAAAATGCATTGTATAACTGCATTTTTAAGTGAGCAATTGCTCTTTTCTGTGAGATTGCCTTACAGTCAAGAAGTAGAAACACTGGAATAGGAATATTCCAAGTAAAAGTTGTGACACTGCAGCGTAACTCAGTTTCCCCTTTTAAAACCATAACTGGGGACAAGTCACAGTTTTTCTTTTCCTAGTTTTCAAATACTGGCATATGACGCCCTCTGCTGATACTCATTTATTAAGCTGGTTTTAAAAAGTGAAACAAATGCCCAGTGCTTGAGAAAGCTATGGCAAGCTTACCCTGCATAGCAGCTAATCTTATTCAGTGTGGTCTAACCTTGTGACTCGAGTGCTGAAGTTTTGTGTATGAGTGTATAGCCAATAATGATCCATCTTGTGAGTGTTTTGTCTAATTCAGCTCCCTTTCCTCTTGGGGCTTTGCAGTTCGACAGGAGCAGGAGCTACGAAATGGAGGGGCAGTAGATAAGAAACTCACTACGCTAGCAGACCTCTTCAGGCCTCCCATTGATCTGATGCACAAAGGCAGCTTTGAAACGGTAAGCTTAGAAATTTTGGTGCATTTCATTATGTGGTGACTGTGTTCGGTGTGGAAGCCTTGTGTTAGGCTGCTGGAATGTATGGATCCATTGTCAGGTGATCAGAAAGTTACAAAATACCATAGAATGATAAATATTTGATGGACTGCATATGGAAATGTTGATGACTCATTGAAGGACTTAAGAAATGAGGGTAGACCACATTTTTTATGTCTTAATGTCAGTGTGGCAAATCACACTTGGTGAAAGACTTCAGTGCACGAGAGAGGCTGGTCAAAATGAAAAAAAAGGCATCCCTTGAAGTATCTCTGTAGAGCACAGTAAAGAAAAAGCTGAAGTAAGGTTGGTTTTGATAGGTACTTTTGAGCAAGTAGTTTGCAAGGGGCCATATAATTGGCAGCATAACCCTGCTAAGAAGCCCAGTTACGTTGACACGGCTAAGTGGTTTCTGATACCTGAGCTAGTAAAAGTGTTTGAGCGTGTCTTTGTCACGAAGGCACGACATTATCTTCAGTAGAGATTTTGCTGTTGTATAAAATCACAGTGGTTGTCTTGTGCATCCGGTAGTGAATCAAGAGCTTGCCTGAGAAGGGGACTGTTAACTCTAAATAATTTCAGGTGTTGCCTCTCCTGTCTGTGTAGGCGTGTGTGGATCTAGATATAAGTTGCTCCGATATGGATAGGTGACTTAATTAATGATTACATAATATGCAAATTGGGGGTTTTTTGAGCCCATAATTTCTAGATCTTTTTCAGAAGTTGCAGTTACTACTGAAAACAGCAAAGAGTGTTGAACAAAGATCTGACAGCATGAGCTGAAAAAGAAAAAAATCTATATTCTTTTCACATTTACCTCTGCTGCCATGAACAAACAATGAGAGCACTGCAGGAGAATTTTTGGAGAAGTGCTGTATGCTTTTTTGAGTCTCCATCTCTCGTCCCATTGGCCTCATGTCTCTTTTTATGCTTCCAAAATCATTAGGGATCAGTTGGCTTGTCACTAATTCCTGTATTCTGACAGTGCCCTCCATATGTTTAATCTTGCAGCAAAATTCCAGGTTTGAAAGCGTGCTGACAGAGAATAGCTGTGTCTGCTTCAGCAAGTAGTTCGGTGCAATGAAGCAGATGAGCAGACTGAAGTAGTTGGTATTGTCTTGTGGTTCAGGGTTTATTTCAAACAAGGTTGTGCCAGGTCTTACAACTGCTAATACCATCTGGGCCTGTTTCAGTTCAGAGCTGTTTGTGAACCCAGCGGATGCGTGGTTAAAGGCAACAGCAGTGAAGGGAATTCACATGAAAACAGCCCCTGCTGCTGCAGACTGGCAACTGTACAGAGTCAGTGAATGCCCTCTGACCTCTGCTGTGGAATTTGAGATGGGTGCTAGTCTTGCCTCCTCTCTTGCTGGAAACATAACAAGATTAAAGCAGTGTTGATTGTGGCATCCACCATAGTCAGAAGTAGTTTCAGAGGATGAAATAATTGATAGATAGATTTGATTGTCCTAAAGCCTCTACATTCTTATTTAGTCTTGTAAATAAAAAAGAAAGGGTGGGAGGGGGTGTGGTTTGTAAATACATACCTTGTCCTGTTCTTTGCAGTAACTCTTAATTTAAAGACATGTACACTTCCTGGTATTAGTATTCACCTTTTTGTGTTCTTGTACAGTTCTTTGTTCCGTGGGATACCCTTCACTTCAAAGTGATGCTTCTCAACTTCATTGCAATAAAAATGTTCAGCTTCTCAATTTGTTGACTGTTACCCATTCCATTTTACCTCTTACGACTGTAGACTGCTGTTCTGCTTCAGCCTGGGACAGCGTCAGGCCTTCTGTGAATCCAGTGACCAGATTCTCTCAAAATTCATCTCCAGCAAGCTGCTGTTACCTTCTTCCTTCTCTGTACACTAAGATAAACATATATAAATTATAATAATAAACCAGAGATGTTTATCCCATTCCACAGTACCAAATACTAAATACTGGCCTTTTGATGCTCTTGTAGTTTAGTGTTAATCTAAGTGAGATTTTACTACTATTATTGGTGTGTGGTGTATTCTAACCTTGGGAGGGGTGTGCAAGAACATTCTGCTAGTGTTGTGCCATGAGTTTGTCATAGAGTCATTTAGGATTTATGACTTTGTTCAAACTTAACAAGGGTGTTTGCATCTGGTCTTACTAAGGTGTAAGGTGTGTCTGGTGGTTTGGGGTTTTTTGCTTATTTTTTGTTGCTCCTCTGAGTACTCTAAGGTGATTTTGCTAGTAAGTAGATTCAGTTATCTTTGGTTTTCCCCAAGAAACTTTGTTTTTCTTAAATTGCAAAAAAACTTTATTATCAGTAAGGTGAAAAAGTTGTCATTTCATTTAAACACAGTAATACTAGCTTTTAAGAGTAGGTGAGAATTAGCTATAATTGAAGAGAAATTTTCAAGTGTTGAATGACATTGTTTTTTATCTGTGCTGTCTGTGAAAAAGCAATGTGCTTCACATACAGAGCTTATGATCACTGTATTTATAAAGATAATTGTGTAAATAAATTACACTATAGAGTTGTGGTGAAAAAGATTTGTTACAGAAAATCTGCAAAGACTTTCTTTTAATCCTGCAGGCTTTTTGAATGTGAGCCACTAGATGTGAGTTACTTAATGACTGGTGGAGTGGGGCTGTATAAATCAGAGGCAAACAGCTGATGGGCCAGCAGGATGTTGACCTGAATTGCCTTTTTCCTACTAGAAAATTTCAGAGCTGAAATAGTGTCACTAAAAAGTTTGTATTTGAGTAGTATTGTGTTGTTATGATTAGGCTGTTGTCAGTTAAGATTGTACAAGGGATTTGCAACTGTCATTTCCTGACTTGAATATTGAGTTTTCATGTGTATTAAGCTTCAGAGTTATCTCCTTAATGTAGAATCTGCTAGGAACAAATCACTACAGTATAATAATTAAATAAATTGCACACCAAACATGTTTTGTAAAGAACAGCATGGCTTTGTTCTAATCTCAAAGACTGCTTTCAAGAATTGCAGGTGTTCATCTCTTCGTGCATATGATGTGAGAGATGATTTAATTTTGGGGGGTACACACCAAACTGACTTTGTTTACTTTCCTTATTTAGGGAGGACATAGTTGTGGTGCTCGCAGTTCTGTGCTTAACACTCACTGGGATTTCAGTACTTCTGTGAAGTGACTGTATGTAATGTTGCAGTGTCAAGTCTGTCTGTGTGAAGTTTCCTCATTTTAGAAGTTATGCCTTTTCTGGCTGCTCCCTGCTTTACAGCTGACACTGAATTTTTTTCTTTGTATGTGGCAAGCAGCAGTAGTTTGGACACTAATCTAGTCACTGTACTCAAATGGCAATTATTTTCGAATAAGGTACTTCTTAGACTGGCCGTTTGCATAAATGTAGCCTGCAGATGCACCTTTAGCTCAGGCTGGCTGATGAAGGGATGTATGCCCTGGCCCAGGTGAGAAATGTAAGTGTAGCACAGATAGGATATTTCTTGTTAGATAATCTCATGCTCTGACTTTGTCACCTGTTACCTCCAAACTGAATCATGCTTGATTAGCAGATGGCCAGAAAGTCACAAGATGCTGGCTCCGCTTCCTTGTTTCTGCCTGCCGACTTAAAGGAGCAGTGCATTTCAACAAAGCTTAGCAAGAACCACTACAACATTTATAAACCATACATGGTTCAGGAAAGTCAAATGAGAGGAAAACATGTTATTTTTAGTAGTCCAAGAGCTAGAGGTTATTTAGTGAGATCCTGTACTGAGTGTAAATCAAGATCTCTTTCACATACTGTCTAACCAAACTGCTGCCTTGTTGCAATAAGTTGTTGTAGTCATGAAAAATGTGAATGGATAAAAAGGGTAAAGGTAAACTTAGGACATATTACAGAATCACAGCATGGTTTGGGTTGGAAGGAATCTTTTAAGCTCATCTAGTTCAATCCTCCTGCAGTGAGCAGGGATGTCTGTAGCTAGATCAGGCTGCTCAGAGCCTCATCCAACCTGACCTGAAATGTTTCCAGGAATGGGGCATCAACAGCCTGTTCTAATGTTTCGCCATCCTCGTTGTAAAAAAAAAAATCTTCCTCATCTAGTCTGAGTCTACACTTGGTTTAAAACTATCACCCTTTGTCCTGTCACAACAGGCTCTGCTAAAAAGACTGTCCCCATCTTTCTTCTAGGCCCACTTGGAGTATTGAAAGGCCATAATAAGGTCTCCCCAGAGCCTTCTCATCTCCAGGCTGAACAACCCCAAAGATTGGTTTTGTTTTGGTTTTGCATCTGGCCTGTTGTATCCAAGATCCACTACCTCTGCCTTTTAAAGTTCCTACTCTACTGATTGCTGAAAGCTTGAACAGAGATGCTTGCAAAGAATGGTTCTTCCATACTTAGCCTCTTTAATTACTTCCTGCTGGCCTTTATATCTCCAAGGAGGAAGAGAAATGGGGGGCAGTTGATGTTGGAAACAGTGGATGTAAAGCCATCAGACATAGCTTTTAAGATATGCAAGCCAGCTCTTGAACCTTCCCTTGTTCTTTTGTCATTTACCGAAATGACCCAGCAATACAACCTCCAAACCCAGTGTTTCTTTACCCACTCTTTTCCTTCCACCCACCTCCAGCCCCTTAGAAAAAAACCAGCAGCTGTGTAAGAGTTGTGTGTGTGTGTGAGAGATGGTGACAATTTTACTGTCCTTTTAAATGTTAGATGTGAAGCCTGTTGTTTTTAGAAGGAAGTTAAAAGTAGTTTCAAAAGCAATACCAGCTCTGCAGGTGAAAACTCACCTTTGCAAATGTTCTGCGTGGAGTTCCCTGCTTGCATTCTTTTGAGGACCTTGGCCAGACAAGAGGAGGTAGAGCCAGGTTTTCACTAATACTGAAAAATACACAAAGTAAATGTAGAAGAGTGAGATGTACTTTCCAGCTTTCTACTTAGATATTTTTTGAGTTTATTCTTTTAATCCAATATGGATTACATTAGAACACAGGACTAAAGCAATCCAACTGACTCAAATAACATAAGGATTTTTGTTCCTTCTAAACTTGGGCAGTACCTCGAGGCCTCGTGTTAAACCAATTTCCCAGAATTCTCAGAATCCACAGTTAGCTCAAAACAAGTCTTTTAAATAAAAGCATGATGACTGTATTTAAGACTCTTACCCAGTTACTTGTCACTTCCCCCACTTTTTTCTCCTGGTGACCAAATACTGGATCCTGACACTGTAATAGGAGTGGTAGGTAGTTAGTATGTCTTTTTTGCTTTGAGTAAAATAAAAATTGGCTCTGCAGGTCACCTGGCCATGCAGATTAACTTTGTAAACTGAGATTCTTCACTTTGTGAAGTGAAGCGTGTGGGGTTTACATGTCTCTCACGCATTGGATAGACTGAGTATTCGTTTGGATACGCAGACTATTTGAAAGTGCACTGGCTAAAATTCGTTTTAGAAGAAAAAAATTTGGTTTGGGGAAGAAAATATTGCCCAAAGCAGCAAAATCTTGCATACCATCCTAATTCCTTGAATTTGCTGTTAAGTGCATTAACCAGCAGGATGTTGAACACTCTTAGAAATAATTTTTTTTTTCTTTTTTAAAAGGAAAGGGAATTCATTTGCTAGTTCCAGTCTTTCCAGGTGGTAAGAGCATTCCTGCTGTTGATATAGCCCTCTTTTTTTCAACAGGTATGACAGTTCAGCGATCAGAATTACATTCTTGATCAAACTCCTACCATTAACTTGCAACCAAGCAATCAGACAATGCCAGCTTTGTGACTCAAACCAGTAAGATTTCTTCCTGCGCCTTCTTGTCTTCCTCCCCACTTGCAGTCTGGATAACGAGCATCATAAAAGGATGCCTCATTCGGCAGTTGTACAGTAATAGAGTAACTCAAAACTCGGAGAGAAAAAAGAAAACACACAGGGAGGGGGCCCTGTTGAATTAATGCAAGTCCTCTGTCAATTATGCAACCTACTTAAATAGAAGATGATCCACAGGTTTATGTTTAGAATGAGCAGGTCTTTCCTCTGTTGTCAGATCAGTGTGATTGACTACACTCTTGCCTGAACAAGTACTTATTCAGCATTCCCATGTGTGTCCCCCCCAAAATGCTTTTCCCACTCTGTGCTTGGCTTGTTGAAATCCAGCAGCTCTGTTCATCGATGTGACTCTGTAATTCAACCAGTCTCATTTAAAGCAGGTCTTTCAGCCCTGCCTTCTGTTTTGTGGATGCCTTTTCACTAGCACAGTCCATCTTTCTCACTGTGAAGGGGTTTTGGTGAAAAATCTGACAGCATTAGAAGCCATCGCTGATCATTGCTGGCATTGGTTATGTCTGGTTCTTCCGTTTTGTCTAGTGAAGCTTTTCTGTCTGCTTACAGGCCAAGGAGTGTGGTCAGATGCAGAACAAATGGCTCATGATAAACATTCAGAATGTGCAAGATTTTGCCTGTCAGTGTCTCAACCGTGATGTGTGGAGCAATGAGGCTGTGAAGAACATCATCCGGGAACATTTCATTTTTTGGCAGGTGAGGGTAACCGGTGTCCTGGTAGATGGGGCAGTGAAAAAAACGAACTTCTTTGAATAAAATGGCTGAACTGCTGCAGTTCTCTTGGTGAACTTGCAGAAAGGATGCAGTAGTTCATGGAGATGTTGTTTATGGATGTAGATGTAGTTTATGCATTTGAATGCATGAACTGCTTCCTGCTTGTGCATTCAGGCTGTTTACCACATAGCTTCTAATACGTGGAGCATTAAAGACATATTTTCAACTTGTCAGAGTTACTGAGAACTGTACATGCACCATTTGTAGTGTATACTGTAAAACGGAGAAAATCTTTGTACACTTGCAAGGTACAGTTTTTGTTTTCCCTCTCTGCCCAATAATTTGCTTCCAACGTGGTATTTTGTAGGTATACCATGACAGTGAGGAAGGACAGAGGTACATACAGTTTTATAAATTAGCAGACTTCCCTTATGTCTCCATCCTGGATCCCAGGACAGGTAAGACAAATGACAGTTGGTTACCTGCAGTGTATATATGCCTTGAGAAGGGTTGTCAGTTGTAGGCTAGAACACCATCTTTCACAGTATGTGTTACATTCAGCTGAAGAATCTCAGTTATGTTGTTTTGCTCTCTGAGAGACCATGTTGTCCCTGCAGAAATGAAGTGGTATGTTTTGGAGGAACTAAAGGAATAAAACTCTTAGGCCTTGCTGAAATTTTGTGTATTTGAGTATCATACTTGGTATAGTTTAGTGAGTACTTTGCTTAGAAAGTTAAAATAGTACCACCTGGTGATTCAACTCTGAAATTACTATTTTTAAGTATCCTTTAAAAGCTACTTGGAATCATCTGATGAATAAACTACAGTATTTGTAAACATTTAATGAATCTGCTTCCGGCTCCTTGTACAGTAGCTTTGAGAGGCTCAGTGATGAACTACTAAATTGCAGCTTAATTTTGACATACCATTTTGGCTTTGGATATGTTGGTGGTGCTTTTTTTGTTGTTCTTGTTTTGAGGTTTTTTGTTTGGTTTGTTTGTGTGGGGATTTTTTGTTTGTTGGGGTTTGTTTTGTTTTGTTTTTGTTTTTTTTTTGGCCTGAACAATAAAAATTCTACCTCCCTCTGCAGCTCTTTTGAAATTGTTATTTTTTTCTTTTGTAGCCCAGCACTCCTTCTGTCATCATACAACACAACTATATTAATGATCTGGTCTCCTGCCATTAGGCTACTCTTCTTAGCACTTAACTTATGGAAACAGATACTGTTGGCCAAGGTGTTGAATCAAAGTAGGCAAGAATGTAGAAATGCTTCTTCAGAAACTTAGTGATTCGGCTTTCCTTCATTTTGAAGCCCAATTCACCATTCTGTGCACATGTTTGCATAGATAAAAGGAATGGAAATAAACAGAGTCTTTATGTCTGCCTTTCAAGAGAGTGGAAGGAGGGAGCTTCACAGTTACCAGGTGGTAGCCTGTAGGAGGCTGCAGTGCCTCAAATATGGACCTTTGCACAGTGCACACCCAGCAGTGAATTGGTATGTTGGCTAAGTTGCAATTTTTTGCTGAAATTGTGTTTCATGACACCTTGTGTTCCCTAGGCCAGAAACTAGTGGAGTGGCACCAGCTAGACGTGACTTCTTTCTTGGACCAAGTGACTGGGTTCCTGAGTGAGCATGGACAGCTGGATGGCCATTCTACCAGCCCTCCACAAAAATGCTCTCGCTCAGTAAGTATGAGGCTCAGTCAGGTTTCCCCAGTCCTTCTGAAGAACATGCTAGCCTGTCCTCATCCAGCTGTACTGATTTGCAATTCAGTAGTATCAACAGACTTAATGAGTTAGTGCAAGAGCATGGAAAAGTATGGTCTGCCAGGGTATGTCTTCTCCCATGATAACCTTTTTTTGTGTGCTTTTGGCATTTGTTTTGGATTTAGCAGTCACATAATTGTGCATGTGTGGAAGGAAAATATCTTGCTCCATGCAAAACTGCAGTAAGATGTCATTAAGTAGTCGTAGCATGACTAGCTTTCTGCGCTCTTTGTTCCTGACAGTTCAGTAGCTTCTCATTGGAAGGCTCATGTCCTCCTGATTTACAGTACATATTTAGAAGCAACTTTTATATATTTGTGTTGTGTTTGTGTTCAACAGGAGAGTCTCATTGATGCCAGTGAGGACAGCCAGTTGGAAGCTGCTATCAGAGCCTCATTACAGGAGACGCATTTTGATTCCTCACAGGCCAAGCAGGAGAGTCGGTCAGATGAGGAGTCAGAGTCGGAGCTTTTTTCTGGAAGCGAAGAGTTTATTTCAGTTTGCGGATCTGAGGAGGAGGAGGAATCAGAGAATCCTGCCAAGTTGAGGAAGTCTCCACACAAGGACTTGGGGTATAAAAAAGAGGAGAGCCGGAGGCCTCAGCCTGAGCCCCCTGCAAGGACTGAGCCTGGGACAACATCAAATCACAGAGTACTGCCCTGTATCGATGCAGGGATACTGGAGGAGTCCACTGAAAAGCCTGAAAGTACATTTCAGGGCCTAGATGTGAATGGTAAGTTGCCACATTTTTTTCTTTTTTTTTTTTTCCCTTTCTTTTTTTTGGTGACCTGTGTTTCAGTTTTGTTGGTTTTGTTTTTTTTTTCCTAAACACCTTTATATACTGACAACCACTGTTTCATCCCTTGTTTTGAGAAGCTAAATCTTTTCTTCTGTCTTACTCCCTCTTTGACATCAGACGTATGAGCCATTCACCTTGCCAGCAGCACCACTTTGCCATAGTGATGCCACAGACTGCAGAGTCCTGTTAGTCACTGAGCTTAAGTTTCTCAGTTTGAGACCTTGTCTGCTAATAAAGTACTGATGGGTGTAATGCAGGGTCATGTGACAGGGCTTCTACCAGTATGGTAGAGAGAAGCAGAATAACATCAGTCCCACCTCGCGCTTGGTTGGCCTGGTTGCCTTGACAGTCTAGCCTGAGTTTTAGTAATGCAACTTCGGCTAATGCAAATGAGTCTCTGGAGTCTCTGTTCTTCCCTGCAGTGCCTGGGCTGGGACGCAGCAGAGAGAGTCTCAAAGGTGGAGGTGCTTTTCTCTGGAGAATGCTGACTGGTTTCAGTCACTGCTGTTAACTCTTGAAAGAGTCCCAAGTTTGCATATATTTTAAACATATGGTAAAAGTATATCTTCATTAGTCGGGAAGCTTGTTATTTGTCTCCAATTCATAACTGTTAAAGTGTGCCACCTCAAATCTACAGAAGAGCTCAATTCAGCTGCCTTGTTGTTAACTTGTAGTAACTTCCTTTATGCTAGGACCAAAGGCACAGCTGATGCTAAGGTATCCAGATGGAAAGAGGGAACAAATTTCTCTGCCTGAACAAGCTAAACTTCTGGTGAGTGGAGTTAATCGGAATCCTTGTTTGAGTACAGGAGAGATGACACTGGAGATTTTCTTTTCCTGTGGTGGCACTATTGAAATCAGATGTAGTGAAAGTGATATATCCAGGGAGTGCTTGCACTGTCATTCTGTTGTGTTTCTTCCGTGTCACTCCTCTCTCCAGTTACCAAGACTCTGCTGGCTCTGTATGTTTCCATTGCTGCTTGGATTGCGTGTACACTCCAGAGTCTTCCTTAGTCCCTAGACTGCTAGTTTCTTTTATAAAATGACTCTAAATGGTTTTTGCATTAACGATTAAATTATCAGAAAATACTCTAAGCTCACTTGTGGTGTGGGGTTTTTGGTTTATTGTTTTGGTTTTTTTTTTGGTGGGTTGTTTGTTTGTTTGTTTTGTGTGGTTTTGTTTTGTTTGTTTGGGGTTTTTTGTGTGTGTTATTGTTTTATTTCCTAAATGGAAAAGTTCAGTCATTGCCTGTGGTCAGACAATCATAGAATTATAGAATGTTAGGGTTTGGAAGGGACCTCTGGAGATCATCAAGTCCAACCCCCCTGCCAGTGCAGGATCACC
>JAAGNO010013793.1:0-26163 GCA_033439905.1 Ceryle rudis | reverse complement strand
CGCGGCGGGACGGGTGCGATTCCCAGAAACGTCCGTGCTGCGGGAAGCTCGGCCCCGTGCGCGCAGGGAGGCGGCGGAGAGCTCGCCGCGCTCAGCCGCCTCAGCCCGCAGTTACTGGCAATCATTCCCAGGGTGGCTGGACTCCAGGAGAGCTTCAGACCAATTTCCGCTAAACTCCCATAACCAGGGTTTCAGAAGGGCGGGCAGAAGGAAGCTGTTCTAATCCTTTTAGTCTAGACAGTTTGGGGGTTTGTTTGGTTTTGGTGGGGTTTTTTTCCAACGTGTCCAGTTTCAGTAGTTTTCATAGTTTCTCTTTGTCCTAAATTAGAAAATACCCGAAGTTATCACGCTGCTTGCAGATGATGATTTGCAGCTTGTCTAATTATGTGCAAGTACTGTATTCCTTCTTATCCCAAATTGCATGTTGTTATGCTCTTTGCTGACTTTTGTCATCTCAATATGAAAATACGCTGGAATGCAGTAACCTCCGCTTAAGTCATAGATAAAAACTGACCAGTTTCATGTTTTTTCAAGAGAACCCATCTGCTCATTTTGAGAGGCTCTTTTCATGGCTTTGAGGAAAGGTTTATCCAGATGTCTACATTTCTGGATCAGAACAGGGCAGGGAATACATGTTGCCGCATGTTGTTGCATAAAATTACATTAATGGTCAGTATCCCGAACTACGTGAAGGAATTTGTGGAACAAGGACGACATTAAAATATTAGTAAAGTTACTCATTTAAAAAGATGTAAAAAGAATGTCTTGCTTCTTTAAAATTCACCATTATGGATTTAAATTTCTTCTTCAGCGGTCATGCAATGAGACAGGAAATACTGCATTAGATAAGCAATAATATGTGTATTATGCCCTTTAAGATAAAAAATGGGACAAAGCCTCCGCACTAAAGCATCCCTTATCTAAGGACCTGGGCATGGATTTATGTTTCTGCTTACCCAGTGCTCCCTGCTGTGGTAGTCTGGGCAAGAAGAGATAACATTAAGAAAGTGGTGTATTAGCTGAATGGCCAAGAAGCATATGGGAATGGTTTACCCTTCGCTTTAGATTACACAGCATGGCAACGATTGAATGTTAGTTATCTTTTCACCCTTCATTGACCAAAGTTGACATCCTTAATTATTGGAAATTCTGAATACCTTCCAGTCTACTCTTTCACCTAAACCTCCTCTTGAGCATGGTGCACAGGCCACTCCTCAGCTTCCAGATTCTTGTGAAAACCCGCTTTGCCCCAGACGCCCACGCTTTTCACCATACACATACTTCCTGCGGTTTTCTCTGACGGTCACTTTGTATGTCAAAGAGCAGGTATTACGAGTTATGTTCCTTCAGGTCTGCCATTTTGTCTAAGCTCTTAGGAAAAAAAAAATCAATTAAAAGCAGCAATAGAAAAAGATGAAAATTACTCCCTAACCTTTTTTAAGTTTTGATATGAAATCTTTGATGAACTTTTGCTTTGCTATGTAGATATGCATAAAATGCATATCTCATTTTAGTCTGCAGTTACAGCCAGTGTTTTAAACCAGAAAGAATAAGACAAGGTGTACTTTAATTTTAAAAAGAGCCAGTTTTAAAATAGGGATGGTCCTTTACCTGTAAAATTGCAGCAAAGGTAAATAATCAGCCTTACGTAGAAATTACTATCACCTGTCTTTTGGCATCAGATACTCTTTGAGCATAAATTTTGCAGGTTATGCCTGTAGGTAAATTGCGACCCTAATTTATTTAGAAGCCCAGGAAAGAAGTTATTGTTTTTCAGACAGTTTCTCCAATAAACAGAAATGATAAATGATCAAAGTGTATGGCTTGTGCCAGTAATTAACACTGACCATACTGTAGCCCTGACAGAGATTTCGTTCATTGTTTTGAGGAAGTCACTTATGTCTCTTACACTTTCCTTTCCCCAAATACATTTGGATTACTAGGTTTGCTGTGGGTTTAGTATTCTCTCTATATATTATATTTTTTTTTAAAGATGTGTGTTTCTTTATCTAATATTAAGAAAAACTTGAGAGCTAACAGTCAGGAAAGTTATTGCCATTTTAATTTTTTCTGCCTTTCCATTGGATTTATAGTCCACCACTCTTATTTTAAACAACAACAACAAAAAAATTGTGCAGTTTCATGAGAGCTGTGAGTTAACTGTTTTCATCAGCATGTGCCGATCTTTTCTCCAGCTGGGAAGATGTTTTTGCTCTACCATCTGCTGATTCATACATGCTTATGTGATACAGGATTCTCTGCCAAAGTTTTAAGAGTTTCTTGGAATTCCTGTCATGCAACAGTATTACTTAACAATCAGCCGGAAAACAAACCGCTGCCTCTCTTGAGTATTCCCAGAAAAAGAAGGGAAAGGAGGAGCATTTTTTTAATTTTTTTTTTTTTCTGAATAGCAGCAAAGGTACTTTTTAAAAAAATAATATATTACTGTGCTCAGTCACGTTTTGTCTGTTCCCACAATGTGAAATGCTCAGCTCTTGAGTAATAGATTTCTTGAGCATTTATGATAAATTAATCATACAAGTGTGTCCTTTATTACTAGATGAGCAGTAGCTGCCTCAGAGAAGGTCACAGAAGAATTTTCAGTCTAATCTTCTGTTTTCACTAATTATGTTCTTATCTCTTAACCTCCAAGACTGAAATTTTCTGTGTTTGATCTTCACAAGCTTGTTTCAAAGACTGGTCGGTCATGCATATGAGCATGGAAAAAATATGGTGTCATTGAATGTGACTTCTGTCAAGCGTTAGAAACTTGGATTATGAGGTAATTACCTTGGAGCTGAATCTGACATACTGAAATAAAGATCATAAGCGAAGTGTTAGTACTTCTAAACACATTGAAAAGATTAAGATTCTACTGCTACTTTTCACAATAGTTTGATTGAGGTAGATATTAATAAAAGGTGTGGTTGTCTTTATAAAAGAGATTTTTTTTTTTTTATGCCCCTTACTCAGCTGAAAATGATTCTGGCTGTTGCCTACCTTGTGTTTATTCTATTTGAGTATTTGACAGCAGTTTTTCCTAAGCTAATCACTTAAGTTTGTACCACAGCAGAGTTGCTGATTCCTTGGCAGTTCCTTTTGTCTTGTGTGCTAGCAAAACTCAAATCTGTTGGAAGCATCAAAGGTTGTTCTGCCGCTGTAGTTGGAGCACAGGGTGTGGAACCATCATCAGCAAATACATTTCAGTGGTGTCTTCTGCTTAAAAACTTCTGCAGAGCCCAACACCACTGTCTGGCTGAATGACATCTTCTGAGAAGCTTCTCTTTAATCAATCACAGAGAGAGAACTGTGAGGTTTTGAAATAAAAAATAAAGTGTCACGTGGGGCCTTTGCAGACATGAGCAGAGCAACTCTAGCATGCAGGTAGTAAGAATGGTGCATCCAGACTTGGAGATTAGAAACCATCAAGAGCATAGAGGAAGAAACAAGGGTTATATATTAACAAACAATGAGCTGCTGAGCACATTTCATCCCTCTTTATACTGAAAGCAAAGTCATGTTTTTTTCCGTATTAGTTAGCACGACTTTACCTACAAATTTACCAAAATTTTTAATGCATCATGTACATTTCTAGTGATAGGAAAGCTGGTAGCCATATCTAATCCAGAATATGAGCTTCCACTAAGTGGCCATGTTGCATCAGCAAAAGAGTCTTGAGGAAGTAAGTTCTTCTAAAGTTTTTAAATTATTTTGTCTGTTTTCAGTTTACTTACACAGCTTTGCTGTGCTTAATTCTAATGTGTAGAAGCTGCACAGTTGTCCTCCAAAGTTGTGCTGGTTATGTCATGATTAGTTATGTGTTTTACAGTGTCTTTCTAATTATTAACTGTTTCAATGAATTTGCAAGGATTGGAAGCAAGGTTTAGAGGTCTTTGCTAGGAACTCTTTCAAAAAGATAATGTTTTTATTATCTAGGGTACTACTGGTAATAGGATTTGGGGAGAACATTTTAGTTGATAGATCAGACACTTTATGCTTAAATTCACTCATCTGAGTGGAACTTCAGGGTTTTGGTGACATGTTGATGGTAAATAATTTTGGTCTGGTGCTTGCCCTGTTAGTATCTCACACACTAGCAGGCTTGCTTTTCTAGTAGCTAGAAGAGTAGGTCCACTTCCAATGTCAGTTTATTATCTGCTGTAATTAAAATTTGCGGAAAACTCTTCTAGCTCATTTGTACTATCCTTGTTCTGTGAGCAAGCTTTAGGGGGATGAGGCTCTGCAGAGGATCTGAATCCTAACACCTAGCAGGGTGGTAGGAAGAACTACGCACTTACCTCAGCTGGGACACTGATGGAAAGTTACGTTTTCTGTTGCAGAATTTTAGCACGGCTTGTCCCACTGAACCCGGCCAGTGTCAGCGATGGCAAGACTCCCAAGTGCTGCACCACATACCCTGTGGATCCTTTTATTTTCATATACAACAAATGAAGGTACATTTGTCAGTGTTTTAAATTATTATACTAAAGTTTTTATCAACAGCATTTTCCTATGACTAGTAGGCAACACTATTACCATTAATTAACTAATATAAAATTTATAACTTCAAGTGTCAGAAGTATCTGTGTACTAGAATAAGATCTTTTTTTTTTTTTTTTAATTGACCTTTTCCATATTGGAGGGAACACAAAAAAAACCCCAGAATTTGTAGGAAGGAGAAAAATGTAGTTAACTAAGTATTTTAAGTTTCTTCAGCGTAGTATTCTAGTTGAGGATTAAAAAAAGAAATTTAGTATTTCAGTTCCCTTTTTTAACTACACAAACTGATAACAAACTGTACTGTATGTGGTTTCAAAAGGAAATTCTCAAATAACTGAGGTTTAAAAAATACAGTGTAGGAGAGATGGAAAAGGGAGAAGGTCACAGTAAGAGAATACAGAAGATAATTTAGAGCTCTGGAAAGAGATGAGGCCACTGAAAGGCAAGATAAAGTTGCTAATCATAGCTTAACACAGCAGGAAGAGCTTCATGTAACTGGAAGTATTCTTGAAAGTGCAAGATGGTTAACACATAGAAAAATGATGACATTCATCTTTAAAGGGCCTAAAATGTTAGTATTTCCTTTAAAAGTGCATCTTAAAGTAGAAAAAACATAAAAAGGAAACAAAAATACAAATGACAACCAAATCTAAACAATAGCAACGGGATCAGTAGATAATGGTTACTATAAAATCCACAAGCAGCATGACTGTTACAGTATTGCAGAAGTTTAATCTCTAACCTGTTGCTTTTCTGATGATTCTTGGGGTTGTTTTTTAAGAACTGGGGACCATGCAGAACAAAAGGGAACTAAATGTGATGCTCCCACCCAGAAAGGTTATACGAGTGATAGTTCCTATCTACAAAATAAATATCTAGCCTTAGTAACTAAACCAAATAATTTTCTAAATAATTGAACAGTAGCAGAACTGTGAGCTGCCGTCAGTTCTGGGTTTATAACCAGTCAGTATATCGGACAATACTGATTATGATTTCTGTAGAATTTTTAAATGATCCTTTGACATTGCTGTACATTCTCATTTGCATAAGTGCGCCTCACTAAGTTTATTGAGCTTACTCAAGTGATCTGGGACTGCTTGGTAGTCACGTTTTATGGGAGGGCCTTTTAGAAAGGCCAGTGAAAGTGATGTGTGCATTTTAATGAGGGTGAAAGATCCTACGCTGACACTGTGACACAAGTGTTTCTTTGAGTCAGGGCTTTATTGAAGCAAGAGGGTCTGGTGGTAGCTCTCACTGTATGTTACATATCATGTGCACCAAAAGGCATCTGACCATCATGTTTATTACGTTTGCAGATATTGTACTGTATCAGAGTACACAGAAGTTATATCAGAATAAATAATACAAGCAGACTACATAAAAGCGGAAATGTAGGAAGGAGAAAATGAAATTAAGTATTTTTGACAACAAAGATTTTTGCTTGGGAGGAATAATCTGAAACTTAGGTACCCACTGGAAAGAATAAGCCTGTGAAGCTGCAGTGGCTGAAGGACAAAGGCTTCACAAGATGTGAATTGTTGGCAACTTAATCTTGAATTTGCAATTTAAATTACTAGAATGGAGAGTTAGTAATGTGTTGGGCCATGTAAACAAAACTTGCCCCTGTGTAACTGCCAAGGGAACCTTCTAGCAAAAACCTTTAGAAAACTATCAGAAAAATATCAATTAATAGGATCTAAAAACCCATCAAAGGTATTCTAAATTTTTACAGGGAATTGGGAATGTAGAGCAGGATTTATATCTGTACAACTTTTGCAAGAAAATGGAGATATTGTTAATATTTACTGATAACAAGCATCAAAGAAATGACTGGGATGATAAAAATATTCATTATTTCTGACTGCTTCATTTAGAAAGGATCACATTCCGGTACCGTGTTTGGCACCCTGTTAGTCCTAATAACAGCATGGCCTTCCTGTCACATAGCTCCTCCTCTTCTGTTCCTTATGTCACTCATGGGGAGGGCATTGGAACAACCGAAGAGGAGGTTGGAAGGGATACCGAGGGTTGTGTATTCCATTTCTCTTTCCAGTTCTAACAAATACATTTTGACTAGTGTTTTGATTGTTTGGGGTTTTTTTGGTTCGGGGGGGGGGTGTTGTGTTTTCTTTTGGTTGGTTGGGGTTTTTTTTGTTGTTGTTTGCTTTTGGTTGGTTGGTTATTGTGGTTGCTGTTTGCTTGTTTTTCTTAAATACTGACAGTGAAAGAGACTGAAAATGTGAACATTGGGAGTGCAGAGACTTTGGGCTTTTCTGTACCTTCTCATTGCCTGGAGCAATGTAACTCTAAATCTCTTCAGGTCTCAGAACACTCTCGTAACAATGTAAAGCAGAAGACAGAACAGGAAATACTGAGTGAAATTATGAAAAGGTGTATATTAGTAGAAAACCTGTGACAGTAAGATTTTCTAGGCAGTGGAGAGGTAGAGAAGATCTGCTCTCAGAAGCTTCGAGCTGTTGTAGATAAATCACAAGTATGTGCCTGCAGTGTTCTTGGTCTGTGTTAATTATCTGCCTTTTGGCTTTTGAACCTTTTGTATTAACACATTGGATGATGCTGTTTTATAATTAAATGTTGATGTGTTTTAGATAGAGCTATCAGAATGAGATTTTCTATGCTTGGAAGACTGTTGGCTGAGTTGTGCCTTTCTGTTTCAGTATCACTGCTGCAGACTGCCTTCCTCTCCAAGACCACAGACTCCAGAAAGGTGGAAGCATTTGGTGTCATGCATCTCCTCCCATTTTCCCAGAACACAAGAAATAACAATGCTTTCACTTAATTTATAGGGAGTCAGTAGCACTGTTTAGATGTTGCTTAATCCAATTTATTTTGATTTTCTTGCTTATCATTATGTGCTGCTTCTCCCTAGTTATGGCTGCAGGACATGTACAGGATTTTGCATGCTTCACGGACTATGACAAAGAGCTGGTTTGTCAGTGGACGGTGCTTGCACAAACAAATTGCTCCAAAGATTTCCTGCTCTACTACAGGAATGATATTTTTTCTCTGCCGTAAGTGTTTAATAAGATGTTATGTTATCATTGTTGGAACATCATATATCCTGTAGCCACTATCAGCTTTGATTCCCTCCCTCTACCCATGGGTGTTTGGGACAAAATGTAATCCAGATTA
The DNA here is from genome assembly GCA_033439905.1 of Ceryle rudis. Classification (NCBI taxonomy): domain Eukaryota; kingdom Metazoa; phylum Chordata; class Aves; order Coraciiformes; family Cerylidae; genus Ceryle; species Ceryle rudis. The sequence continues at coordinate 18,510 of JAAGNO010013793.1, read as the reverse complement.
TTCTTCTTGCCATCAGGAAAATGTTTTGGTGCAGTTAGCAGCACACTCTGTTCAGTGGTCTACTCTTCTGCAGACTTCTCTGTTCTCTGAGTACAGAGGAGCGATCAAGTGCTATTTGTAGGAGTGGTAGGGCTCTCCTGAGTTAACTCAGTCTTTGTTTCATGCAAAATTTTACCTCCTCCAGGACAAATCTTACCTGATAGACTAGCCTGGGTGAAAGTTACTCTCCCTTGGAGCCCAGGTGATTATCTCTGCATACAGGCAGAGATATTCCACGTTCAAGCACAGACTGCTGTCCCTGTTGTGCATCAGGGCCAGCCTTCATTTCCTGTAAGGGAAGATGCATCTGGGCGCTCTCCTCGTTTCTCTCCATGTGATTTCTTCACACAGACATCTAATCACCCTCAGTTTGTACACTGCAGCAAACCTGTTCCTATACTAGCAAGCTGTAAGTCTGCTTCTTCAGAGGTTGTAGTGTGGTGAAGAGTGTTAATTTTTCCTCTGAGGATCACTCCTTAGCCTTCCTGTCAAGTTTTTCATTAGTGCAATACAGATACCCAAGGCGGGGGCAGGGGGAGTTTGGGAGTCTGAGGGAGCTCAGTTCTGGTTTAGATTCGTTTGGGCTAAATGTTTCTAGGGACTGAGCTTGTTTGTCTCAGATTTGATTAGCTTTACAGATTGGGAAGCTTGATTTCATCTTTTCCAGAAAGTGTGCCATACTCTTTTAACATCATATCATTTTCTGACTGTTTTTCAGAAATCATGTGTGTGTCCCTGAAAATGGCAAAGACTGTTTGTGCACTTGCACAATACGTCGGGATTATTTTGTATCAGGCCTCATATATATTCTGGCTCTACAGTTCAATGGGACTGATATCTGGAATTACAGTGTTCAGCCAGCCCTGGTTGGTAAGAAACTGTTTGTCACCAGGACATTTGGTTCCAGGCTTGCAATCCTAGCTAACTCCTCATCCATATCACTGGAACAGTTTTTCCTTATCAGAGGTGAAAAGTGCCGTGCTGGCTTAAATGCAGAATCCGTTTGGTTTTGAAATCTGATTCTGGAGTGGAATCTTAAAGAGTGTAAGCAATGGGGCAAGCAGAGAGTAATTCTTCCTCTAGCTGTACCCTCTCAGCCTCCAGCCAATAGCAGTTTGGGGGTTTAGATGTGTCTTTAGTGCATTTTACTTGTACCTGTAGATTTCAAGGATGAAAAGGAATGTTCTCCTTCCAGTTTCTAGAAGGTCACTGGGCTATTCCTACTGAAATTTCTTCCATTCCTCTGTCTGTCATACTCTGCTTTTTCATGCTAGTTGAGTCATCACCCTGAACAGAGATTTTTACAGTAATTGCTGTTGAATTACAACAACCAGTGATAAAAAGTTAATAACTTTGCTCTTGCACAGGACAGCGTGTAGACACAGTTTGTCTCTATGGGCACCTAATTTGTTCAGAACAGTGTGCTTGTTCATAACACCTGTCACCTCAAATGCCCAGATGAATCATTCACATACCTTAGGCAGGCATTCATCTGCATCAATGAGATGGTTCTTTTCAGAATACTTGATTGTTGCTGCCGGGGGCTGTGAAGTTGTCGGGAGCTCTGTGCCTACCCCGCAGCACAGCACACTAGAGCGACAGCCCAGGCTCTTCCCTTTCTCCAGCCTGAAAGCTGCATCCAGTGCACCAAAAGGTTGAACTTTGTTTGTTCAGCCAGCTTCAAGATTCAGTGCTTGTTACTGAATACCTCACACTTGCTCTGGTTTGGCCTCTGTATCTTAGTGCTACAGCATAGTGGAAGGGCTAAACGCATGGTCTGCAAGGAGATTCTGGTCTCTGGTGAATATTTGTCTCTCTGCTTCTCTCCATCGGTGCCTTCCTATTGCCATGCTCTCCCTAATTGTATTTTTTAACATACAGTTAAGCCAAGGGCCCCCAAAAATCTTACCGTTGAGAAAGCTGAAAATGGTAATTTCAATCTGAGCTGGGAGGAGAACTACTCTCCTTCATCCATACTCTCTGGAAAGCCGGTCATCTATGAAGTGAAATACTGGAGGAAGCACCACCCAACAGAGGTAAGAGACAGCCAGTCTCTTAATTTTCTGTCTCGCGGGAGCTTTCAGGTTTAAAAAGTCCTCTGAAAAGTCTTGAAACCATTTCACAAATAATGATGCCAGTAAGGGCAAGTCACACAATGCTCCTGATCACACAATTACCATGGGTCACACTGCCCCAAGGTGTTTTGGCTGGGCTTTAAAGCATTGAAACTCTTCTGACTGCCACCCTAAAATGGTCTGCTGTTCACAGTAGACAAGGTAGAGGTTGAAAATACAATGCTGCTGTTCCCTGAACTTCATTTGCTCCTTACACATCAGGAACCTGGAGGCTGTTCATGACTCTGTGGTGTACCTGAGGCATTTCAGACACCCTGCTGAACAAGGCAGCACTTTAGGGGAAGAACATGCATGGTGGCATGTCACAAATACCAGTCACTCATAACAGCAAAAAGCAGTATCACACCCAGCAGATTAGGTGCACAGTTGTTCATTTGCAAAAGGTTGCCGAAACATGTAACACTGTTGTTATTTAATTACTGCCACTAACCCTTCACCTCATAAAGAAATTAAGGTGAACTTTCTCCCCTTCTTTTCAGGTTTCTGTAAAAGCAATTAACTACCAGGCGAAAAGCTTTGAAATTACTGCAAGCTCCTTGAGGAGAGGCTATGATTACATTGCAAGTGTAAGGTGTAACTATACAGGCTACCCAGCCTACTGGAGTGAATGGAGTGAAGAAGTTGAATTTCACTATGGTAAGTATTGTAACAAATAGCAGCTTGAAATATGGATGTTATAGTTTTATAAACCATATGATATACACCGTGCTGCTCTCTTCTCATACTTAATGGAATCATCATCATCCTTCTGAATGTACTATGGATACATCCATAAAGGCTTCCAAAGAGACTAAACCTAGAAAGGCAACTCCTGGGGAAGCTAAGGAAGAGAAGACCAAGGGAAGTTTGATTGTTTAGCCTTGTGAAAAACGGACTGGAAAGGGATGTGTTTATTCTCTGTAAATATTTCATGAGGTAGACACCAGGGGATGAAAAGAGACATGTAAACTAAAGAACAACATTGACATGAGAGCAAGTGGGTATAAATGAACAAGAGATATTTAGGCTGCAAATTAAGCAATACTTTAACTGTCAGAGGGGTCATAAAAGTCTCTGAAGAGCAACAGAAAGGGCAGGAAGCACAGCTGCGCTGCAGTGGAGGTGATGTGCTGTTTTAGGGGCTGTGTTGGCGGGTTTGTCCCCTGGAGCGGACATCTGGCCTTGCCGAGCTGCCAGCTGCTACACTCACTGCAGTAAATGACTGCAGTCTCTGCAATGAGCTGACGTGCCACCCACCATCACCACTGGTATCTCTGTGTGTTCTGATGTTGATCTGCTGGAGGCCTTACTTGATATCCTCTAAAAACCACTTCTTTAGAATGAAGAAGAAAAACAATTTGGTATTGCCAGTACTTGTATTTATATGCACAAACACATATAAATGCCTATGTTTATTTAATAGATTACCAGATAACAGCTGAAGACATTCTGCAGATGGCTGTTCCCATATCCTGCATACTGATCATGGCAGTATCTGTAATTTGTTACTTCTCTTTTACCAAGTACGTATCATACTGTTCACAGGTTTTACAGAGTAACAGTTTGCACAGATACCAGCATTGCTATTGATTAGCTGATTGTGTAATAGTACAGGAATCTAACATTTTGTTTCCCCTCAGCACCTTTATAGACTAGTAGAATCATAGGATCATTTTGGTTGGAAGAGACCTTTAGGATCATCAGGTCCAACTGTTCCCCCAGCATTCTCAGAGCACCACTAACCCATGTTCCTCAGGGATGGGGACTCCACCCCTGTCCTGGGCAGCCTGGGGCAACTTGAGGCCATTCCCTCTTGTACTATGGCTTGTTACTTGGGAGAACAGACCAACCCCCACCTTGCTACAGCCTCCTTTCAGGTAGTTGTAGAGAGCATTAAGGTTTCTCCTCTCTATGTGCAAACGTTTCATAAACATGAATCAGTTGCACTCTCTCATTGTCTGAATAGATAGCAATATTCTCTATTAATCTTACTAGAATTGGCTTGTTAGAGCATCTGAAGCAAGGTGCAGTTATGGGGTTTGTCAGTTTTGGATCCCAGTCTTTGCTGTTGTTCCAGTACTGATGGTTAAATATCTGTATTTCTTTTTAATTTTTTTTAGTGGTAATGTGAAAGCAGGATCCTATCTGTTTCACACATCATTTCAAACATGATTAGAAGAACATGTGACTGTGGTTGTGCAGAGCAGTCACGCACCAAACATATAAACATCTTTGCCGTAGTTTAATGAAAAGCAGCACTTAGAGATGCACAGAACAAGCACTTCCTGTTGCTGCAGTGCAGATGGCAAAGAGGGACAGAAGAACAGAAGAGGGAAGTGTATGCTGATGAAGCCAAAATGCAGTCAAAACAAACAATTTTAATTCTTCCCTTGCAGAGTGAAGAAAGAATGGTGGGATCAAATCCCAAATCCAGCAAAGAGCCATTTGATCGTAAAAAATGTCAAGGTAATTTAAAGGCTTTACAAAGAATACCTTTTCCTGGCCCCCAGAAGTAGAATATGTAATAAGTGCTATTGTCTGGCTAGTGCAGGGGATACTAAATACAATACACCTGTATCCTAAATCTCATCTGTATCTTTATTAGTTTTCAGTTTTGTGCTACATTGATGAAATTAAGTTCCCTTTCCATGACTTAAAGCAGAGTCATATCGAAAACAAAATGTAAGTAAGATGAAGGAAAAAAAACCCCAAACCCTCTGCTTTACAGCATAAAATAGTTTCCTATTACATAAATATTAACTGTCCTTTCCTTGTGCCTTTCAAAAACAGAAGTTGCAAGAACTGTCTGGCTCAAAGTCTGTCAAGCCAAAACTTCAAGGGAGAAGATAACATCAGAAAAGTTGAGAAATCTTGCAGTTGCCACAGCAAGTCTGGAGAGTGGTTTCCAAAAGGCACCAGTGCAGTTTTAACCCCTGAGACAATTCTGATTGAAGAGTCTTTAGAAATCTGTGAATGTTTAACAGACATAGAGTCTGAGAGCCAGGAAGAGACTAGTGACCAGCTCAGCATGTTTGAGCCCTTAGCGCACAGCGCCGGTGCTTTCAGAGAGCATGCTGAACACAATGATGCACTAGCCAGCATGTTTATTGATCTCCTGGCAGATGAAAACAACACACAAGACAATAAAGACCCAGACATAATCACAGGTGAGAATAAAACCTTTGAGAAACTTAAATCAGAAAATCCATCACAGCAGAATCCACAGGAAAACGTAGCCCAGAGTCAGCAGCCATGTGATATTTCTCATACAGTCTCCATTTTCACCAAAGCTTCTCAAGATGACTACAATTGCAGTACAGTCAGCAAGAAGTCAGAACAATCAGAAGAATCCTTTGAATCTGGCTATCAGAGCTCCAGCATAAATTCTGCTTCTCTGGATGCAAAACATCTTCAGCATCTGGTTCATCAAAGCCTTTTTCCATGCAATTCTGAAAGTCAGCATGACTCGTGTGTCCTGATCCAGCAACCTCCAAATAAGCCATCCTTTGGGACTGAAAAAGACAGAATAAGCAATTCTGCACACAAGAGTTTTGATACCCTTATGTCTCCGACCATGGGGCTGTGTAGCTCTGCGTATAAGAGCTGTGACACCCTTATCTCTCCATCTGTGGAGCCCTGTGGCTCTGCCTACAAGAGCTGTGACGCTCTTATGTCTTCAGCTGTGGAGCCCTCTGGTTCTGCATACAAGAGCTTTGATATTCTTGTGTCTGCATTCAAGGAACCAAATAGCTCTGCCTATAAGAGCTTTGATATCCTTATGTCTCAGTCTGTGGCTAACAGTAGCCTGACTTTGTGCTTTGAAAATACGTGCTCCTCGCTGCCTTTGACACACTTTTCAGAGACATCAGAGCCTAGCTGCAGAGATCAAATTTATCGACCCCCTAGCAATCGGACATATTACTCCAACTACAGATGTCTCTGCACTGAGCTTGATTTTCAGAATGCTTCTTCAGAACATAGTGATTTTCAGTCTTCCTCCACACATGCAAATGGCAATGTTTCAGCTTTCGTACCAGAGGAGGAAGTACATAAGCAAGTAACATATCAAAATGTTCAAAAGAAAGGCGATGTAATATCTTGCCCCACTGGACCTCAACCATCTGGTTATCAACCTTTTGGTACTGCAGTTAAATGTAATGATGCATACTGCAACAATGACAGTGATGTTATCTCTGTGTCATTATATGAACCCTTCATTCATTTGTTGTACAACAATCTGAGAGAAGCACCCCCAGATACCATAGTCTGTGAACCTGACCAGAGGACAGATGACCATGTGTGTTTGATTGTGCAGAATTTTGACTGCAGAATTGTCCCAGGTTTAGCCTCTAGTGAGAATGTCACACAGACCAGTGATGGCAGCCTTTGGATCATCAACTGCAGTGATCTGCCTACTGATAACAAAGATGAAAATACCAGTAGAGACAAGCAGCTGTTGCGTTTGTTGGAGCTGAACTGTCAAGATTTCAACAGCAGAGAAAGAACTATAAAGGGAACAAAACCTAACAGCTTTAGCTCTGCTGATAGAGGAATGCAAGAGAGCAGCAATAACAGACTAAATACTGACTCTCATTGCCACATGCACAACTGCTTGAGGAAACTTGGAAATGTAGGGGAAAATAAAGAGGGGACCAAGTATGCGGTAGACAGGAGGTCTGTCTTGGTGGCTAGCTTACCAGAAGAGTCACTGGACAGCACTGGGCTAAAGCTAGAAAGAAAAACTGCAGAGCTCATGGTCCCAGACAAGTTGTCACCTCTTGTTTTTGTGGATAACTCCTGTCCTGATTCTCACACCATTCACAGGGAGGGTTCCAGACTGGCACCTGCACTTAAAAGACCGGTAGAACTGTTGAGGGAAGACAACAGGAAGAATGAAAAAAAAATGAAACTTGTACAAGCCCTTGCCCAGGAGGACAACTGGTACATGAAAGTAGCCTAGCCACACTTGCCAAGACTGAACCAAACTAATCTTTGGAAATGAGCTGTATGACAAATTGAGTCGTTGTTTGTTCTTCAGTCTTCTTTGAAGTGAGGGCTGCTACCATTCAGACATGGGTTCAGTGGGTTGTAATGCTCATGTCTGCTGCAAGGTTGGAGACTGGTATGTGACGCAGGCCTTTGGGGACAGAGGGGTGAGCACCTAGCCATTGTGGGGAGGTGAAGCCAGAGCTACAGTTTCTCTGGCCGTGATTGTTCTCTAAAAGTGAGCATCAGCTTCATAAAGTAGGAGTTCTAGTAGCGCTCCTGTGGTTATTGCCTTGGCTTGGTGTGTTGCTTGGGAAGCATGCGAAGGTGATAGGGGAGGTGCTGACGCACCGAGAAATGGGATGATGCTGCAGGTCAAAGATGAAGTGACTGACTTGGACTGGCAGCTTCCATAGTTTATTTTTTGGGGGGAGGTCCTGTGTGCCCAGCCCCAGCATGGGGTGTATGTTTCTATACTTGCTCAATCACAACCTGAAATAAAGATTATTGTCACTTGGGCTTAAGCAATGCTATTACTGATGGTTAGTTTCTTATTCTGTAGAAGCAAGCAGAGTTACTTCATATTTCTACAGCTGTCTGCAATCAGACAGTTCTAAGCAGTGCTCTCCCAGAAAGATTATCCAGTTTATGGTCAGACTCCCTAAATTGATGGACATTTTTTCAGCTTCTTGTTCTTGTCCAGTCAGAATGGGAATTATGCCTACAGCTTTAGGGCAGTATATGCTTCTTGTTGGATAATTGTTCCAAATGTTTTACAGCTCCTAACTTTACTAGGCCATGACCATATGTTTTGGTATGGTAAATTCCACCCTAGTATGCTGTCAGTGGCACAAAATGGTTAAGAACTGTTAAGTAATTTTATGTTTATTAAAACATATACATGTATTCTTATTATTTAGAAAACCCTATTTGCCCTCCCATTAATAAGGAAGGAAACCGTAATGCTAAGCACAGAATCTGGTTTAACATGTTTTGTAAGATTTTTTTTGTACTGCAGATCCTTCTTCAAAGTTCAGGTTGGCCAAGTAGCAGAGATACCTGCACAGCAATTTTGCTGTGGTAAAAAAGGGTATGTACGCCCTGGAAGGTGACTCACAGTGTCTGTATTTAAATGTGATAGTTAATATTTTTCCAGGCACTAGTTTCTAGCTCACTTTCACTAAAGTGGCAGTTAGTGAAAGGTATTGCTGCTTGTAGCTAATGTGTTAATGAACGTGTCATTTATTTGCTTGTACTGAAAATATCAGGTTGAATTTTGTTTTCACTTGGATGATGTTTATCAGAAATACTCTCTTTGCATTAGGGCAATCACTATATAGTTAACTTCAAATTCCATGAAGCGCAAGGGCTGTGAGGCAGGCAGATGAAGAGGCTTTCCAGGACCCATCAACTAAACCTGCACTGAAATGGCAGAACAGGAGGATGCAGAGAGGGCATGGTCTGCCTCTCGAGTAAGCCAACTCACTTCCCTAAATTCAAGCAAAGTCAAGTTTAAACAAAATCCCACAGCTAAGTTATTGCAGCCACACAGAACATGTTACTCACTGTTTACAGTAACAACACTGGGCTTTTGAGGGAGGTGTGGGGATGCCAGTGGTGCTTTCTTCCCCTTCTGCTCTAGCTCTCTCCCTTGTGCACCTCATGAAGTCCTCCTGGAAGGCTTGCATTTGGCTGGAGCAGCCAGGAGAGGTCTGCTCAGGCCAGGATTGGAAAGCAGCTTGCTTCAGCACTTCTCTGCTGAGCCCCAGCTTCATTCTGCCTTTCCCTGGCTTTTTTTTTTTCTTCTACATAGCTATGCCTTCCTGTCTTCTCATTTCCACTGGATGGCTTTCTGCGCACGAGTGTTCTTCCCCTTCTCTCCTTTCAGTATTCCTCTGGTGAAATCAAACTGTAACCCTTGGAGAAGGGAGAGCCTTGTTCCTGTGCCTTTGCATAACCCAGAACTGGCGATGAACACCCACCAGCTCTCCCCCTGTCCTGCAATAGGCACAGCATGTGACTGCAGTGGAAGCTGAGATGATGGTCCATCCTCCTCTGCTTTTGTCATCCAAGCCATAAAACGTTGGGTAGGGTTCAAATTATATGTTTCTGGCTTAAAATGGTGATCTGCCCAGAATGTGTGGGAGTTCTGAGTTGGGCTGGCTCCCAGGACTGCCAGCAATGTCTACTGGCCTGAGCCACACCTCCCAGGAACCAGCCTGTGTTTGTAAAGGCAGCTATGCTCCTGAGATGAGCTTCATTCCTGAAGGCTGAGACCCTCCGAGCATGTCCTTTTTAGCTAGTGGAGGGCTCCTAGCAGGATGGAGAATTACTGATCGTGGTAAGTGTATTTTCATTGAGTTTCAGTCTGTTTTGCAAGGCTGTAGTACAAGTGGAGGCTTGTGCAATGTTTTAGCCTAGTTATAATGCCATTTATCAATCGCCATCATTCCACCTCCACATCTTTCTCCCAGGGCTGCCTACCAAGTATTAGTAATCTGATTTCCGTGAGTGAAATGAGTTCCTGAGAAAAGCAGGTGTATTCCCAGCTCAGAAGCTAGTTCTGACATGCTACTTTTCCTTTGCAGAGTATGCCACACCCTTCTCATTTTCTCTTCTTCCTGAACAGTTTTAGGTCCTTGAAAAATATGCATCTGTAGGGAACAGCTGATGGCAAATTCCTATCAATCACAAAGTTTCTCATTGCCTGTGGAAAACTAATACCACAAGATGAGGGTGAGACTGGAATGGAGCAGGAGCTTGCGGATGTGGGGTCAAGTTCTTCAGAGTAGGAACAAGTTAATTTAGGGTGAAAGAGGGGTCACGTTTTTTAAATAACTTGTCTCTGCATCTTGCTTTGGTACTTGGGTTGTTCAGGCAGGGTGCAAGGATGTCCGAGTGCTTATCCATCATGAGCTACAAACTTTTAACTAAGAAAACAAGTTATTTTAGGTGTTGGATTCCAGCAGTTGCCAAAGGAACAAAGGGTGAGAGAAATGAGGTGGTTGTGACTTTCAAAACCCAGCTCCCTAATGGTGATCTCTGACTGGAATTATATGATAAAATTCCTGAGTGAATAGAGACTGAGAGAACAGTTTGCTTTCTCCTAGCCATGTGTTTTTTCAGTAGAAAACTCCTTAGGGAGCATGATTTGTGCAGTTTGTATTCTAGCTCTGACAGAGGTACTTCAAAGTGAGTGATTTTTACATACAGTTGCTTTCACAAAAAAAGTAGGTGGTTTTGATTAATTCTCAGGGGAACTGTGCCCGTACAATGCACAGGCACATGCACAAGCACATGCGTACACAGATCATTTCGTCCCCTCTGCAGATTGCCGAGTACAAGGTCTGCCCCAGCCTCCCACGTGGTGATGTATCATGATCATACTTTACCCAGAATTTTAATTTTTTCACCATACTGCTACAACTGAGGCAGCCACATCATGCCGTCAGCTTGTCATTAGACATTGCAGCCACAGCACACCACCCTCAAGGCACCCCTGACTAACTGTGGGAAGCTAAGCAACAGCTCAGCCTGAACTTGCTGATGATCAGAGCAATGAGACCAATGAACCAGTCCAGCAGCAGGACGACTCCTGTCTCTCAAAGCACGTTGCTCTAAAGCCACAGAGAAAAAACAGCTGATTGAGGAAGAGGGCACTTTCCAGGTACCAACACACTTAACCAAAGTTAAATCCTACTAAATTGCCATACCTCTGTGTGTTTTCCTAGAGTACCTAATAACAGCCATCAGCAGCACCACTGGTTTGCTCAGTCCTGACTATTCGCAGTCGTTTGGCAAGCTGAGAAAGTGATGTTGAGAGGAACTTTACATCTCTGCTGTACTCTGGCCAAAGTTGTCTTGCTCTGTCTCTTGTGCTGTTCTGCATCCATCCTGTCCCTTCTGTGGCTTTCTATGACATGGAAATTTCTACACAGCCGCGTTCTATCCCTTCAACAAGACTGCAAGGTGAAAGAGAAGAAAAACTGTGCAGCCCTAGATGAACAAAGCAGGGAACTGACTGCTGTGGCACATTTGGCTGCGTAGCGGGGAGGGGCAGCTCTTTTCTTTTGCTCTTAGCCAGAGTTCTTTCTATAAAACTGACCATTTGTGCAGGAGATCTAAAATTATGTATTATAAATGCAGAGGCAATTGCAGTGGTGAGAGTTGGTATAGTACCAGCCTGTGACCCGCGGAGGGTCTTGGGAGGGATGGCTGTGCTAGATCTGACCCAGTCCATGGAGTGTAGCAGGTGTCCTAGGGGGCTTCTGTCCTAGTTCAGTGATGGATCAGCTGCATCCACATCCTGTCTGTGCTCCACTGTATAAGAGCAGGGCATTCGCAGCAGTGTGGTGTTTTTCTTCTGCTTGAAGGTTACTGAGTTGGTGACTAACATATCACTGGGACTTTCCTACTTGCTGTTTCCCCAGCTCTTAGGTACAGGGGAATTTGCCATTAGCTGAAGAGCTTGAGGTTAGCTGCTTCTCCCTGGCTCAGCCACTGCTAGTTTCACTTGCAGTGAGCCACCCACGCAGCAACAAGAACTATAACAGGGTGAGAAAGCACTGGACTTCCTTCTGGGGGTAGAATTTCCACACCTGGCTCAGAGTTGTAGCCAGTCCCAGGTTCTTGCCTTGCTGCTCTAGAGAGTCGCTGTGACAACTGGGTCTGCGCTGGCCATGGTTGGCCCTGAAGTTAGAGCTCTTGGTGAGTAGCCAGCAGAGGTCTTGAGGAGCTGGGTCTGGCAGGCTCGTGGTGTGCTGCACTCGCTAACCAGGGCATGTGTCCGACAGGCTCTGGTGTTGAAGGTTAGGCAGGGCAGTTGTTGCTGCGTGGTCTGGTCCTCCACTGCCTAGCTGAGGCACTCCAGAAACACATAGTATGCTCCTCCACAACAGGATGGAAGCAAGGGAGCCATCAAGGGGCTTGTTTCCTCCCCAAAGGCAGGAGTTAGAAGCCATAGTTTAGCATGTGCTGCCTGTTTCATGGCCTCATTCTGAGCTGTGACAGGCCCCTGTAACAGACACTGTCATCTGGAAACATTAGGGATTCTTCCCACTTCTGATCAGGCCCCCTTTACTGTTCTTATGACTTGTCTTAAAACCCTCCAGCTGTGCTCTCCAGTATGAAGGACCAATACACTGAACCGCTGCCCATATTGTGTCTATATTGCATGTTCTCTGCCATTGTTTTACTCCGAGCACATAACTTTTCAACTTCAGCACGTGCACAGTGAGGAGTGTGGAAACTTGGCTAGGCTGAGCTGGTCACAGCACAGCAACCAGGGGATCCAAGCAGCTTCCTTGTTCAACTGAGAGCCTCACACCACAACCAAAGCCTCTGTGGAGCGTGGAATCTCCCTGGCCCCTACATTTTGTAGAAACCACCTTCAGACTCCTTTTCTTCTTGCTGAGCATAGTAAACCTTTACCAGTGCTGGTTTGGATGTAGATACATGGGTGCAACACAATTTCATTGCATTAGTCCCAGTGCTCTAGTGGAGCAAACAACCTCATGTTTTGGCAGTTTTAGCCTCTAATAAAACAAGCTCCTGACTTCTGGCAGCTTACACTGAACTTCTACCAGCATCATAAAGCCACAGCTTGACAAAACTTGGGCTGCCCCAAGAAAGTCTCACAAAGCCCTTTGGCTTCTCTATGCGGAAAGGTGTTTCAAATTTTTGGAAACATTGGTTACACTGGAGCAATCTGTTTATGTCCATTGTTGTTAATATGCCTCAATGCATTGCAAGGTGCTTCTCGTAACTGCCTCCTTGTCCATCCTGCACCCCCATCCCACCTTTTCTCCTACAGACACAGTATGTTGCTGCTGGTGACGTGAGAAGCCACTAACGGTGTGAGGACTGCATGTTCTGTGGGTTTGGGATGGAGCCAGCAATGCAGCTGGAGTCTGCCATCTGCCATGCCATCATCTCCTGCAGCTCACCGCTTGCCACTCAGAGGCAGCTTGGCATGTGAGCCATTAGCTTTTGCTTAGGAAGTGCTTCCAGTCAGAGGCTGAAAATAGCTAGTGTGGTTTTCACCCTATTAGAGGTGCCAGAAGCTGTCCAAGGCACACCAAATCCATTACCCAGCCCCAGGAGTGAAAGCCCTGCTCTAAGAGCTTGTGGCCAGGCAGCATGAATGGGGCCTGCTGAGTTTTGTCAGCTGTGGTAAAACAAAGATGAAAGAGGCTAAGGTGAGGCTCTTGCCATAAATAGCTCCACACCAGCAGCGGAGTTCTGGTCTTTGTGCATCCCTATGAGCAGAGATCTGGGGACAAGCTGATGGAGCTCTAAATGGGTCGGTTTCTGCCAACCTGCATGAAAGCAGCAGGGACTTCTGCCAGCACTTCTGATTCAGGTGAGTGCTGTGGGAATATGTGATGGACTTGCTGACCTCGTGCAGAGTCAGTGCTCTGTGGAAGCACAAACACAGACGGTGTCACCTGGTACCAGTCTGAGAATGGCTGTGATAGGTGAGGGTGCAGAGGATGGGATACATCGGCTGAACAGACAAAAAAAGGCGGATGCTTAGTTTGTGAAGCTGCAGGAACCCAGCTGTGGGACAGGGTTCTGACATACACGGAGGGAGAGTACTGCCTGTGGGCTATCCAAAGGGGGCTGGGCTCCCAGAGGAGGGTGGTGTGGAAGCTGTCATGGGGAGAGCATGCTTTCCTGTGAGCTCAATGTATACAGTGTAATGAGGTGTCTGGTGAGATGCTCTGATGCAGAGGATGGTGGGTTTGAGCCTAAGCAAAGCTGTAGGTTTCTGTTCCAGATGGCCAGGGTGAGTTCACAGGCACAGTCATTCCTGTTTCTGTTTACCAGCATGTGTCTGGTGATTTCCTAAGAGAAGATACAAGCCTCTGTGCGTTCCCTTCCGTGTGAGCAAGATGTATGCAGTCAGAGCTCTGTGAAGGTAAGCCCTTTTCATCTGGCTGGAGCCGAAGTGATGTTCTTCTACTACAGCTTCATGCAGAATGGCTTTGGACTTGATGCATATTGGGGAAAACAAGAAGCTGAGCCCAGTATTGGTGGCTACAAAGAGACAACTGGCAAAGGCAAAAGGGAGGCAGGAGGGCAAGATGCTTGGGTCTCTGTAGGTGGCACTCAGCAATGTGCTCCTCCCTCCTCTCTGCAGCATCCTGTGTCTGCTCACAGGCTGCCAGCTGGGGGGCTTTGTTGTTTTTCAACCTGCTGCTTTGCTGACTAACACCTCCGCTTTCTGCCTGGCTCATTCATATTTTACCCCATTTCCTGAACTTTGAGGTGGTTTTGTCTATTGCTTTCCCTTCCAGTAGAACACTGTTACTCATGTCTCAGCTGTTCTCCTGACATTTTTTACTCATTACTTACCGTAATAATGATTATCTGCCCCCTAAATGTCACCAGACAGTAAAGGTGCCTTTGACCCTAAAGTTATACCAGGTCTGTATCTTTAATGATGCTGAGCATATTGTTGTAATTCCGTTATGACAGGAGGAAAATACAGAGGTGGTACTGTTGGTGTGGGGTTTTTTTCCTACAACATGAATGCGATAACTGCAAGTGTCAGTAATTCTCCCTTCTAAAGAAAGGAATTGTCAGCTCTGATTGTTATTTTCCCTGTGTGTATTCATTCTTGCTGATAAACACGTACAGATGTCACCCTTCTTCTAGAAATGACAAAAGGCTTTTGAGTTATCAATAACTCAGAATCAACCAAGCTCCCCCTGCTGTGCCCTTCACTTGCTTTTTGGTGAATACTGCTGCTGCAGGCTGAGCTGAGATTACAGCTGGGGGAAAGGAGTTGCAGCTTATATTGAATCAACATAAATCCATGGCAATTGAATTGCTTCAAGTCTCCAAGGGCTTTACGTTCGGGGCTGGATTGAGCTGCCCTGATGTGCCATGGAACCTCAGGTGTAGGAGAATCGGTGCCCACACAGCACAGAGTAGCTCTAGAGCTGTGTGCTCTCAGAGATGGTCACTGCACAATGAGCACACTGATCTCTTTGTTCCCTGCAGGAGGTTTATCAGTGTACTGTACTCCAGGTGGCAACAAGTACTGGGTCTCCCAGAGATCCTGCATGTGTGTTCTACATCATGGCTCTTTCCAGGCTGAGTGTGGTGGACGTGGTTTGTCTCAGTCACTGAGAGACATCTGGTGGGTCACACTGTGCTGGGCTTCCTAAGACTGAAGAGCTAGGCATATGTTAAGCATTTGCTCTGCAGGAGCAGAACTATTTGTGGCTCTTCACATTGCAGCACTCTCATAGTTTCATGCATGTGCACATGCATGTACTTGCACATACACACATGCACACATGGATAGACACAGTGCTAGATGACAAAAGAGAATCAGTCATTAAGTTGCAACATATCCATGCATGATGAGCTCTCCCAGTCTTATGGCAGGCCCTTAATGCTTCTCTTGGCTTTATGTTTCACCAGCAGTGCACAACACAGAAGGGCAACTGTGCACATCTGAATTCTGGCAGGCAGTGAAGGAGATGCTTTATTAAATTAAAATTAACTATCTTAGAAAAAGAAGTTCCATCTGGCACTGCTACCCTCTCCTAGGGCTCTTTACCTGCCTTCATTCCTACCTCTCTGTCTTTGTCTCTGTACAGTAAACAACTCCATGCCCCTGACTCACCCTGGGAAAAGCAGATGTTTTGCATCATCCAGGCCAGGGCAGATGGCTCTTGACCATGCTTGCCAGGTAGTTGCTGGTAACTGGGCCAGCCTGTGTGATGGTTGTACACTGTTGTACCATGCATGGAGAAGATCCCATTAGTTTAACCCAACAGCTATTCCTCATTGTGAATGGAGCAGAGTCTCTGTAAGAGAAACCAACTCTTCCTTCTGCACACTTTGTGGATCACTTACAGGCATGGTGTCAGGCTGAAGCTTCTAGAAAAGACTTGTCTCAACTGATGCTGCCTATGGATTGTGGAGATTGTCACTGTTGCATACAGAGTGGGATACTACGGGGTCAATTAGACTGAGCAGCTAAGCTAGACTTTTCCTCGGCAGTTAGTAATACCTTTCTCTTGTGAGGACAGCAGTCCAGGACAGTGGTGCAGTACTTGCTCCATGGTTGCACAGGACTTTGCAAGGTGTGCCAGCACCATTACTTGTGCAGGGGAAGGAGCAGCATGTGTGATCTGTCTGGAGAGTGACAGTCTGGCGGGTACAAGTCACATCATTTTTAAAACACGCAATAAGATGCAATTGAAATTACAGCACTAATATAAAAAAGAATACTGGTGGTACTCTGAGACCAGCTGCTTTATAAATTTAAACATAATGCACCTGAATGCCTGTTTTTCTCAAACTTAACTCATTAAAAATGAATTATCACTTGCTGCACTATTTTCTGCAAAACTGCTTAGGTTGCAATTATTCTTTATTACTATCCTTTTGTTGTATATTAAGTAAATCCCATTTTAGCTTTCCTAATAGTTTTGGTTTAGACCTCATGACTTGCTTTATGACCCAGAATGCCCTACTTCCTTTTATAAAATCTCTGGCATGTTGTTAGCTCTCTTACAATCTGGGAACATCCCCTGACATAGCAACACTTCACCTTGTTCCTGCTTGTATGTCAGCACAGAAATCAGAGATGCTTTCTTTTGTGCTGTTATTAGCAGTTTCCCCATGGCTATGTATTCACATTGCCCCAGACTGGGATCAGCAGCATTTTAAGTCTGGATTTCTCCTTTTCATACAGATGATACGTATGCTGGAAGCAGTAAGCTCCTGATTATTTTTCAAGTATCTTGCCAGAAACAGCTAGATAGAAACAGCTGCTACTGCTGAATATGGAGCTGCGACCTTCTGTCTTGAGTATCTTCTGACAACCTTATGCCCTCTAGGGTCTGTGATTGCTGCATCCTTGCCTGCATGAGGGATAAGATGTTGTTATTTAGCCACTATAAAAATGCCTTGTACTTAGACTGACCAGCTGTGACTCTCCCGTATCTGTAGTTTCCCTTACAGCTCTCTGAGGAGCCCTGAGCAGCTGGCTGCTGCTAGCTGTGCCTCTGCTGCCCCAGGCTCCTGGCTGGGTTGTGATGTGTTGTGCCAAGTCTTTGCGTCTCCCCTTGCTTTGTTGTGGGTGCAGTAGGGCAGTGAACTCTTCATCTCAAAAGGTCTTGGGTCTGAATACAGAACCCACCCATCCTGCACCCAGCTGCTTTGTGCCTGCTTCACTGCTGCAGTCTCCTTGGGTTATTCCAGCTCCTTGTTCTTTACCCTCCTGACACCCCACTACACTGTGCATGCCAGGTCCCCTCCATCGTGCTGCTCCTTTCCTTCCTGCCCAAAGACACAAGGAGCATGCTTGGGGCTCCTTGCAGCCCCTTTTAAGGTACACAGAGGTGAATTGACCTACCCTCCCTCAGTGTCAGCCTTACAATCGGCAGAGGCCTGGACACAAGCTGCAGGCTCAAGATCAGGGTAGGGGTGAGCCCCTCCACATATGCAGGAGCCAGACCACCTCCCTGCAGTTGGTTTGAGGATCTGTGCTGTTGCCTGGTCCCAGGTGGAAGTGGAGCACAATGGCACTTGGCTGTCTCTGATGTGGTACAGACTGCGCTGTATAGTTAGGCTTAACCATTTAATGCCTTGACACTAATGCCTCCCTGCTGCAACGTTCTAGCTCCACCAGCCCCACTGTGACCTTTTAGACCTGGGGCTTGTGAGTTTTTATCTGTTCTCCCACATTTTTTTTCACATAAGACTAAGAGAGCAGAGCAGTACAGTAATAAATGTTGTGTGGGTGTTTGGACCCAAATTCATTGCCTCCTCTGTTCACCACATCCTTCTATCAGCACAGTAATACCGATACAGTTGTGACGTCAGCCACCATTTATCACTGTCTATTCCAATACACTACAGCCCTTGGTCGTGCACAGGCAGGCACAGAGCTGATGAGATCCACCTGCTCTCCAGCTCCTGCATGCGCAGTGTCTGCAGTGGCAGTGAGGATTTAGCCAGGCTGGCCATGAAAGCGTTGGAGGGCTGAAATGGACAGCTGAAGGGACAGGGCAAGGTAATGTGTATCCACCAATTCTCCCTGCTGCCGGTTTGTTACTGCTTAATGTCTGTGACTTCACTGTAAATCTTTCTTAGAGCTGATGTGGCCCTTGTGCCCCTGCTGTCATTGCTGATGGCTTCTACTGGGCAGACATCTAGAGGATCCTTCTGTCTCCTCATTGACTGAGCTTTGTGATTAGATGGCAGTGTAGACTGATAATATTTTTTTTTAAGAAGAAAGCCTGGCTTTGCATATAACTAGTGAACTGAGAGACTTCCACTTCTTTTTGCTTGGATGTAGCTATTTATTTTCTCATGCTTGGAAAGACCAGGTTTTATTCTTTTTTTT